>WAAG01038926.1:19502-32474 GCA_013390105.1 Tichodroma muraria | reverse complement strand
GGTTATAGCCTAAAAGCATCATGCTTTGACAGTCACATATCACTGCAGAACAATTTACTCAGTCCAACTGACCCAGCTTCTAGTCAAGCCATAGTTTAGGCCTTTCTATCTTTTATATTTTCAGCATGCCACTGGTGTGTATGGGTTCCATAAAAAAAGGTCCTTATACTGTATAACTTACGTTCACCTCTCCAAACTCATTGTCTTTATTTGGCTTTTGCCAATTTGGCTTCTGCTCTCTTCTCCTTTTCCGTGCTCTGTAGTTGGCAATCAATTTTTCAGACTAGACACTTGCTTATTCACAACGTAAAAAGGGATGGTAGGGATGGTGAGGGAACAGAGGTAAGAACACCAAGTCCAGATCCCAGCTGAGCTCTTCTACAGATTAGAAAGGACACGCACAGTGCATCACCACAGCACTGAGTGTCAGCGTCGAGTAAAGCCACAGATAAAGCAGAGCTAAGAGGTCTCTGAGTCCTCTGTGTAACAAGGAACTGCAACTGAAGATTACAGTACAAACAATGGATTTGCAAATGCAAAAGACTGACAGACTTATCATCCCATCAAAAAACCATAATACATTAAAATACTTAGACTTAGCATAAGATCATGGAAAGAAACAATATGTGCCCAATTTCGGACAAGCTATCCTTGCAATTCTGATTTCAAGCTTTGAGTTTATTCCAGAAATAGCAGAAACATACAGCCTCATTCACTAATGAACGTTTCTGAATTAATATGCAAATCAGCTCTAAAGCTGATTACACAACAGAAATTATTGTTATTACATATTATACCCTAAAAATAGCAACAGGAAAAAAATAGAAAATTCCATGTCCAAGCTTTAAATGTGAGGCTGTGGATGGATCTCAAGGGATGTGTTAAGCCCTACCACGCCTGGACAGCTCCATTCACCTTTCCCAGCTTTGACATCTGACATGCACATACCTCATCTCACTGATTACAGCCACCTTTGGAATAATAGGATTCTGCAACCCTGTCTTCCTTACAGCTTAATAGCTTTCTTCTGTACTTATCCCTTCATCTTAATCCCTAGCGTTCTTTAAGCATCTCACATAGACAAGAAATACATCTGTCATATTGTTACCTGCTGAGAAGAGAGAAAATTGAAAAATCCATTGCAAAATTTTACCTCAGTAGATATAGAAGAATATCTTTACCCTTATTCCTCCACCTCATTTCAAATCCATACCCAGCAAAATCATTTATAGACTTTTCTGTAACTGCTTTCATTCCAGACTGGGGGCTTTGCTAGGGGAATTTCTCTTTCAGAAAACAAAAAGGGAATGCGTAGTTATCACGTCTCTTGGATTGAAGAAGCAAAAATTAAAATATAACTTTATACTCATTGCCTGCACCATTTCACAATGGCAGCTAAGTTAAGAGACTGCTTTTACTCCTTTATACTTCTCCATTGAGGTATGCAGCTCAAGAGTCTCTTTTACTCACCTTTCTTTTGTCTTCATCTTCAGGGTCAAATCTGAAAGTGGCCCGATTCTGTAAGTAAAGATAAGAGTTTGTGTTTGTTACATGCACAGCAGCTGCTGAGGATGTAGTACCTGCAAAACTATTCAAAACTTCAGGTTAAACTCAGCCTCAGACAATGAGGCTACGACCATGTCATCCTTTTCCCATCTTCCCCAATAGCAAAAGCTTCGGTAAAGTGACTCCAATGAAGAATTTCACAATTACTACTGGTGCAGAGCAAGCTTTTATCTGTGGGATATGAGTCAACCACCTCACACATGGTACTTGACAGGATGAAAAATGAGAGAGATTGCCTTGTGTTTTACACATACCTCATTAACCAGACTCTTCCCCAAGCAGATCTTGCTTACAAGCATTGACTGCTCTGACTGTTCCAAACCGGAACCACCACAGCATCATCTTGCCCAGAAAACAAGTAGCACAAATCAAATAAGCCTTGCTACAAAACCTACCAGTTTCTGTGTTCTGGCAGCTTCCAAAACACCTTACAAAGGTATTTGTTTCTCTGGTACAGTTAAACACGAGGCAGAACTATTATTAGATTACTGTCTAACAATAAGCCCTTATTTTTTATTAAACACTTCAAATAGCAGTTGGGTCTAGTTCTATGTTAGTACACTGAAGAACGCTATTAGTGAAATATTACTCATGTGGAAAGCTATTCTGCCAAACAAAGAAAAGAGCACTAATACCAGACAGTTCTCTTAACATTTTAAAACTTCCAATCTAAATGATCGAGCATGATGAACAGTTTCCAAAAAATAAAAAAATCTCAATTTCTACTTCTAATATGCAACTTGCTACATGATGCAAGTGACTGGAAAACAAAAGTGACTTCCCATAGCACATTCACGGGCCTTCTTACCTTCCATGAACCAAGCTCACAATTACACAGAACGGCCTTGAACATCTACCCAACCACCAAAGGTTACCACCATCAGTTAGACCCTTGAGGACAATAGGAAAACCATTCCCTTCTTCTCTTAATAGTAGGCAAATAATCTTCTTCCTCTTTCTTACAGGGCTCCCAACTGGACCACAGGAGTTCAGCAACATGCCAATCAAAAGCAGGTAAGCATTAAATGATGAGCAATTAACCAAGAGAATACAACCTTTATGTTTGCACATGAACATTTTTGCAAATTTACAAAAGCAGTGTAGTGAGAACAAGCCTAAGCAGTAGAGGAACAGAGATTTGGAATAATCAGTGCAAATGGGACAGCATAGAGAAGCACCAACAGACCTATTAATTTCTCTCATTATGGCTATTCTATAGGCACCTGCACCTTGGAACTACACCTGATCCATCCTTTCTTTTCAATTAAAGCATATTTAATTGGTTATTTGGAAAAAAACCTAAGGAAGCTAAAGCTCTGGAACCTGGAACACTCTGCCCAGTCTCTGCTGGCACATAGACAAAGTGTCAGTAACAAAGTGTAAAAAAAGAAATGGAGGAAATATGATTAAAAAGTTTGAACAAGAAACGCAGTAAGAGCAATGTCATACTGAGACAGCATTAAAGTTTCTCATCCCGCTCCAAAAGAAGTATTTAGATACACATTTAACTCCAAGACTGCATGCAAATACTTGAAATGTCTGAACAGAAGCTGCATGAGCTCTCACTCTGTCCTTGAGGATTCAACTCAAGCCTAAATAATTCATCTGGGAAAGCTGCTGAGAAGGCATAAAATCCAGTACAGCAAAATTAAGAAATTATGCTTGTGCATGCTTTTTGACAGAACACACTTAACACGAGGTCATTTTGAAGAGTAAGGACAGAGACAAAAGGTTCCTTCAATCCGAATCCTTCCTCTGTACTTCAGAGGTCAGCAAGTTAAAACAGATGTGTCTCATGAACTCCTGATCTACCAGTCCTTCAGAGAAAGTGCCCCGCAGCTGCATCAATCTCTGCCTCTGAATTTCACGTGCACAGAGGCAGCCTATGTCAAGACTGTTACTCAAGGTTCTTCTACAAGCCCAAGTTTAGTGAAGAAATCAGCTACTGCCACTGTTAGATGTAAAGCACACTGCACTTAAGATAGCTAACTTCAAGACACCTCTTGGAGGATGAAGAATACCTACATCACATCCACATTCATTTGGCTTCTCCCCTAATCACAAAGCTATGAAACTTTAACTAAAGATCTGAATGTTCGTTCCTGTAACAGATTCTTAAATTTCAGTCAGTTAATTCAACACGACTGCATTTAAATTACAGCCAAAGCCAAACTCTTGGGTCAGTACCAGCTTTAGATACTTGTGTACCAGTCACACAAGCACCTATGCAAAGGGCACACAGCTGATGGGTTGAGTAGTAATCTTTCAGAATGGACTGTACTGCTCTACTATAATCTAAGTGTCAAAACGCCCCTATGAGAAGAGGGGGGGGGAAATATAAAATCCACCCAACATCTATTTTCACTCCGATTTCCGCCTTCCTACGTTAGCAGGAAACCCCTTCACTTCTTGAATGAGCATACTCATGTCAGACTGCAACAGCAGCAGACCCTTACTACTTTTTTGCACCTGCCAGCATTAAGAGTGCAACCTGCTCTAAGCTATCTTCCCCTTTCGTTTTGCTTGGCCAGAAACACGGAAAAATGAAGCGAGGTTTGTCAGCCCATTTCACACACACCCTGCCTTGACACGGTCACTGTCCAGGCGATGGAAAGCCCTCTCTATTCCCGGTGACAAAGGGCTGCCCACGAAGGGCAGCACCTCAGGCAGCTGGGCAGGTACCGAGAAACTTCAGCGTTCTTCTGTCCAGCCCCTGCCCCACGGTATACCTACGTTAAAAGACTTGTGAGGCAAATGAACGCTATCAAACAGCTCCTTTTACATCCCGACAACCGACACCACCCACTGGGCGCGCAGAACGCAAGACCGAAGGAGCGGGGGCCGAGCCTGGCAATAGGCTTTGTGCTGCCCTGGAAGCCCGCTCTCCTCGGACACTGCCCCGGCTCCCCGCCCCGGCAGTGCCGCCGCGTTCCGCACGGCCTGCGGGCGGGGAGCGCACGGCCGGGGCCGGGAGGCTGCGCCGGGCAGGGGGCGCGGCGGTGAAGCGGTGAGCGCTGGGGACCCGCTGCAGAGCCCAACCCGGCGGGGGGGACCAGGACGATGCTGGCGACGCTGCCGGGGGAGCGGCGCAGAGGGAAGGGGGATGGGACNCATTGGCTGGAGGGGCCGGCGGCGCGCCCCCGAGCCCTCCTATTGGCTGCCGTCCCGGCGCCGGCCGTTGCGGAGAGAGGACTCCATCTCCCAGCATGCCGAGCGGCGCGGCGCGCCGGCTTTGCTGCCGCGGGGCACGATGGGTGCTGCAGTCCGTGCCCACAGTGCGCGGGCAGCCCGCCGGGAGGAGCGGCGGCAGCGCGCCCTCGGGACGCTCGGCGGCGCTGGGCACCGCCCCGCACATCCCGCCCGCCTCCTGGGGCCTGCCCCAGCGTGTGCCCCGCGTCTGTCACACGGCGAAGGGCTTGTGATACGAGCCCACGAGCAGGGCTGGCCGCTTTTTCTTAAGCTTTTAGGTCATTGGGCTCCCACCGCGGGCGAAGTCTGTGTGTGTTCCCTGAAGCGGGGCTTCGCCACGGCCTCTGGCAGCAAACCCAACCCCCTTTTTCCCAAGTCTAACCCACCAGAGCAATGGTGGTACGCGAAAATTCTCCGTTTTGCTCATGACGGGAAGGTGGGCTGCATCGGCAGAGTCGGGCAAAGGTGAACCGTGTCTCTATAAAGGTTTTGCAAGACCGTGGGTTTAAACCACACCGAACAGATACACAATATTTCCATGCTCAAGGTGCCCTATAATCGAAATTCATTGTCCAGATAGCAGAAAATTATATATTGAAGTTAAGAAAGTACCCCAAACATGTTCATACAGAGCTGTGGCCAGTCTCTCCTTGAAATCTATTCCTTCAATTCAGGAATCTGTGAGAAAGAGGAACCTTTCATCTCACAAATGACCAGTTCCACACTGGAAAACACCTGGGAGGTTGCGGCTGCAGATGGACAGGGCCCAGGTGTGATCAGATGTGATGGTACGTGTCTGCAGCGTTTGAGACCCAAACCAGAACCTGAATTTCCTCCTTGGGTCTTTCTTGCCACAAGAACTGAGATGTAAATCCAGAACAGCACAGTCACTGGACTGCAAGGAGTAACAAAATCCAGCCATCCAGTGTGCAACCATTTCTTCTGACTCAGATCCATCTGTAAACTAATGCAGCTTTGGAGAGAAACCCAGTGAAAAGAGTCTTTTGCTTGTTAGATTTACAACTCTATAATAAAAGTATAAGCCTGCTTAGATTTACTTCACAGCACAGCAAAACACTCATTTTACTTGCACATAGCCAATTAATTTTTTTTTTAAATTACAAAACCTGAAAAATAAAGATTAGGAAACTGTTACTGCCCTTTAAAGGCACATTGTTATTCATCATCAGCGCGTTTTAGTTTCCACTTTATGTAGCATATGAAGGATTAGGGTTTCAGTGAAAGAGAGGGACAGAATAAATTGCATCCTCTACCAAAGAACTGCCAGACCTTTTCAGATGGGTGCATACCATGAGCCCTTCCCATGTTAGTCAGCTTTATCTAAACCTTCCAAAGCAATGTCTGCCCCTGAATTTCATGGGTTTCAGGGTCAGTCACAACAGAATTGTGGGGCTGGGGAGGTCAGAGGCCATTTTTGTCAAAGGGTAGTGACCTTAGCAGCAAGCGGTAGCCTGACAAAAACAGGATTCATGCTACTGAATGGAGTTCTCACTGCTCTTCCCCCGCTGAGTCTTTTTTCTACCTGGTAATGAAAAATCTTGAAGAATTGTAATGGATTTTTATAGGCATAACATACATATATTTATATTTCTGTGTGTAGACCTATTTAAAAATATTGTGTTATGTCAGTTATGCAGTAATATATAATACTAGTTTCTATTCTACTGTATATATTATATATCTATCATTTGTTATATGTTTTAGCCCATGAAAAAGATCACATCTTCATAAAATGTGTATTTGTTGTTAGGAAAAAAGAGAATGTAAGCAAGAGAAAAAAAAGGAAAAGAGAAAAAACAGAAAAAAAAAGAGAAAAGAGAGGAAACAGAAAGAAAATAGGAAAAAATTAACAGAAGAGAAACTGCAATTCAGACTGAATATTTCGGAATGTGGTATATGCGTTTCTTCAACAACGTTTACATAGTCACAAATTTACTTTATATGACATAAATGCACGGCTAGGCAACAAACCCCAACTTTTAGTTTCCACGGTCAAGGGAAAGGATTCAGTAACAGCCTGCAGGCTCTGACTTGGGAGGTTTGGCAGTTTGTACTGGGACGGTTTAAGACATTCTTGCCCCTCACCAGACATTCTACCCAGGGGTTACGGTGCTGTCCCGAGCTGCTGCGCTCCCCGGCCTGGCGCACCCCCCGTGACCTGAAGGCTGCCGTGGTTTGTGCTGCCGTGGTTTGTGCTGCCGTGGTGGGGTCTGAGCTGCAGTGGCCCAGGACGAGTCCCGCTTTCCCTCGCAGCTCTTCTCATGCAGGTGGTGGCCTCTGTTTCACCTGTCTAGATACTGCCCCCCGTGAATGTCTGCTTTTAATTTCAAAGCCCTCATCAGGAAGCGGTTCAAAGGTAGTTTGGAAGTGCACATTCACACTCCTGAGGCATCAACGCAAGTTTCTAAATTAATTTTAAGAAAGGAAAAAAAAGAAAGAATGTGGAGGGGTTTTTTACAGAAGTCTTTCCAAGCCCTGTCTGACTGATGATGTTCTTGGCTCATTTTTATGAGCAGCTTTGTGGTGCTGCTGTTGGTCAGAATTCCCTCTCCCAGGACACTGCAGTTCTCCACTCAGAGAGGTTTTATTATCTCTGGGTCTCACACTGTGTCCAATATCCCTCTTCCTTCCTGAACAGTCTGCCTGAGCTCTTGAAATCAGGGTAAAGAGTTGTCCCCTAAGGTGTTGAAGGACATGGAATATTTGCTAAAACAGTCTCATTCTCTCCTCTTCCTCTCTTTCAGTCAATGGGGATTAGGCTTCTTTCGGTTTAACGATTCACTGTAAGAAAGAGAGGAAGTGCTTCTGGCTTCCCTTGAGTGGCGCTTGGGTTCACCTCCATCCTGATCCTTCCAAAGACCCAGCCTGCAGTTACTGGTCAGTTCTACCCACAGACATCTCACCAAGGCATCTGGTCCTTGGAGGGACCGTGGCAGGTCATGGTCACCAGTCCATCAGGCAGGTGGAGGTGCCTCACCCATTTGCCACAAATTGTACCTGTTCTCGAGTCCCTCCTTGGGTAAAAATGTACATGATGACATCTAACATTTTTTGAAGGTCTGCAGCTTGTAGAAGTTTTTGTATTTAAGTAAATTTAACTGGCATCTATTTACTTTCAAGAACTTTATTTGGGTGTGAAAATCCCTCATATATCTTGCACAACTGTACAAATAACACTTATGTCCATTTTAGGCATAAACACGGTTATTGTCACACTGGGTGCTATCAAAGATTTTATTTACAAAACAATTACTAAAATGCCTGTTGTCATATTTCCATTTATTTATTTCTTACCCATAGGGTAATAGGTCCACCATAATTGCTTGGTGCATTTTATAATACAGAAGAAAAAGCTATGTTAATAAAAACTAACAAAAACTCACAAATAGCTACAAATCTGACAGAAAATGTCTAAGAAAAATTCTTCCCAAAATACAATACATTTCTCCACACATACACAGTACAGAATAACTTCAAAGGCACAGCTTTGAATTTTGTTTTTGTAGACGTATAGAGAATTATCACCACGTGAAGGAATTGAGAGAACAGTTTCATACCTGTCAATAGATAATTAAGCGAATAATCATGTTTGCATTGTCATTTTCTTTATATAATTGCTTCATATCATCATATTTAACATATGTGGCTCTGAATCCAAAATCTTCCCCAAGTCCCTTCTTACCTTGTCATTACTGACCAGAGAAGTTAGATTTTTCCAGATTGTGCAAACTCAACACAAATACATATATAATAAGAACAATAGTCAACTTAAGGCAGTGTACAATTCAATGCTACATGTCTTCTCTTTTTGTAAAGATCAAACTTACTGGATCAACAGAAAGGTGCATCAATATACAAAGTTAGGTGTAAACTGAAACCTACAGCAATATGTGTCCTTTTAAGGAGCCAGATAGAGGAATTGATATAAGTAAGTGATGACTTGGCAGAATGGTTTTTAAGGAATGCATTAAGAGCTTAAAAGACAAACAGATGATGGAGTTTTGCTGAGGGTGAATTTCCTGTCTTTAATTCAAATTATAAATAAGTCGTTTCAGTTGTTTCAGTACTTTTTTTTTATAAGACTCATTAACGTTTGTCAATAAGAGAGGGGGTAAAAATGGCTCACTCAAACTGAGAGCACACAGGGTTGGCCCAGAATTAAAAAAAGGCACAGATCGTCCCAAAAAGTGGTCTAGAACAGCACAAAAGTATTTTTCGGCTACAGGAACATTCAGTCATACTGGTCTGCAATCTGCCCACATTAGGAACTACGTTTATCTGCCTGGGATCTTTTCCATTTTCACCTCCCCTGAAGAAAGTCCGCGAAAAGTCTCACACGGCATGAAGCTTTTGTAACTCTTGTAAGCATGTGGGCTCATCTGATACCAGTCATCTTCATTTAGCCCAGCCTGTGGTGGCTTCCCCATTGATGTAGGCAAAGCCAGGAAAGTGTTGCATGTGCTCGTACTCAGAATTCCTGCGTGTTGTCAGGGGCGTGTACATGTCACTGGAATTCCCGTATCTCGTGGAGTGCATGGAGGAGCTCGTGTAGCAGGAGTTGGCAGCTGGGACCTCTGGCCAGCGTGGAGTCACTGGTGTGGGATGCAGCCTGGGAGTACTGCTCATCAAACAGGGCTCCATTCTTGATGTTGGGGCATTGAAAGGGTACTACAATTAAAAAAAAAAATAAATAAATAGAAGAATCATCTGCCACGTACTTCATTTTAAAATAAGGGCTGGTGGTGTCACAATTATTTGTTTAGAAAAGCCAAAATCATATGAATTAGCAGCTATCCAACAACACGGTATCATACTGAAGGTGAAATATCAGATAACCAGTGTCTGCTGTAAACCAAAGTTTCAGGCAAAGTCTTGCAAAACAGTCACCGATTTTAAATATTGAATTAATTTATCAAAGTGCTAGGTGTATCTGGAAGCAGAAGAATAGATTGAATTAATTTTTTTCTTCCCACTTTTACTCAAAAACTTGCTCTTTACTAAAAATCAGAAAATAAAATGTCCCAACTCTTCCTCACTCAACTGAGTTTTGAGGGAGGGGAGCAAAAGAATCTTTATTTCTGGGAAGGTGCCTTCCCTTTAAAGTGTTTACAAGACACAGTTTCTGCAGGAAAATGGTGTGGTTTGGCCCCAGAACAAGCAGCTAATTGGAGAAGTGATGAAAAGAGGCAGGCAGGAGAAGAATCCTTCTAGTCCCCAGCTGTTCACAGTGACACTTGGAAACTAGAAATCAGAGAAGTATGACAAATGGCTTCCACTAAGGAAGACAAGATAAGAAGGAAAACAGAACAGCTTTTGCCCTCTTTTCTATAGCCACAGGCTGCCCAGCAACAAAAGTCAATTGTGCTCATGAGGGCTTGCTTAGCATGTGTTTATCTTGTAATAGATAAATACATGCCTGTCCTGCAGGAGCAGTTCATCTGTGTGCTGTGTCTGAGGAATGGCTCTCCCTGTTTTGTCCCCCTGTTATCCATGCTCATCACAGAGATGGTGAGGATCCCTGTTACTCTTGGACAGCCATGTATCTTCAGAGCTTCTACATTTTACATCTTTATACCTTTTCTGCATAAAGTGTGACATTTAAAATTTCCGTATCTTTGGTTGTTTGACGTGTGGTACTTCTTCAACCAGAAAGTTGTTGCTGAAGTAGGACTATCGCTTCTGATGCTTGCAAACCTTGCAAGCTGCATGCCAAAGCCTTCTATGGCTGCAAAACCCCTTCCTCATACCTTGGAGGCTTATGGAGAGAACAGCTGGAGTAGGTGTTCCTAGAATGGAGGTAGCAGAGCTTCCCAAGGGGACTCATTACATTCATTACTCCACTGTGGATGGGCCCAGGGTTAATCAGTTTCATAAGCAACAGTTACATAAGCCCAAGTCAATTGCACCAGTGTCTCCATGAGGAGTTTGTGCTGTCTCCCTTCAGACCACAGCCAGGAAGGCAGCCCAGCCTTGGCAAATATATTTGAACAGTTCACAAGCCTCAGGCAGCTCAGAGCCACACACTGGCCACTCCTAACTAGAGAGGAGAAAAAGAAGACTTTTTCACCAACGTACTGTAGTTAGTGATTTAGCACAACCCTGCATGTCCTGGGGAGAGAGGCCAGTAGCAGATGAGAGGGAAGCCATCAAAGGTGTTATCTAGCCTGTACTTCCCATCACCACACAGGCTGGATCTACGTGTGCCATCACAGCTGCTGAAACGGCGTGTTAAACTGCAGCACCACCGGACGCAGTGGTGGTGACGTGGAACACTGACATTTCAACACTGCTCTGCTAATCCAGCTGCCAGAATAAGCTGTCCTGGCAACACTGACAACAGGTCTATACAACACCATCTAAATGTCCATCTTCATCCCAGAGAAAGTTTTTTCAGTAGGAAAGTTCAGCAGAGGTTACATACTGAGTGTGAAAAGCCTTATATTCCTTTGAAGGAGAATCAAGTTTTCAGACTTGTTGGCTTTCCCAAAGCTTTCATTGAAGATGAGAACTTCCAATGATCAGCAACAATGAAACTCAAGCTTTGAAGCAATATGTAGCCCAGGCTAAAAACTTTCTTCTGTCTTCACTAGTGTTTTACTTGATATAAGTTATGGTCATCTTTGCCCTTATTACCCATTGATCTGTACTTGAAATCACTGTAGATTCTTGTACTGAAGAGTGTGCTTACAACAGGATTACCCTAGACTTCTGTCATAATACACCAGTGATTCTCTCGTTTTCTTCCCAGTGAGAAAATTGATCTATTCTGTTGTTAACCATAACAGAAGCCTTTGCCATCCTGACTCAGTGCAATTTTCCTTTGAGGTTTTGAAATGAAACTTTTGACTTCTAACAGGGGAATTACTTGCTTTCATATCCCTAACAAACACCAAAAGAAATCCCTGTCTTCAGCCAGGATAATTTGCTATTTGAAAATCTGTAGTCTGCAAAAATGTTCACCTATCATCAAGAAGAAGAGAATAAACTCTGGGAATATTGTGGTGGGTCTCCTTATTGTACACAGCAGTACTCGGGGAGGCCACTTTGTGTCTTTTTGGTTGTTTGGAACCACAAAACTTGTGCCACTGAGAGAATGAAATCTTGGCTCCTAGAATGAACTTCAGGATGCACCAAAAAAGAAAGATCCTCCTCCTCCAATGTGCAGCCCAGAGGCCATGCTTAGGCTTACTGAGAAGGCAGGGGAATGGCTGTGCATGAGGGGACAGTGTGCTGCTTTTCCTTTTCATTGAGTGCACCCAATGCAGCTGTGTTGATGAATGTGTCATGAATGTAAAAAGAATAATTGCCTGAAAATAACATAGACTCTAAATATCCAGTATTTTACAATAAATTCTGTTATGACTGAATGCAAGATGGAAAGTTTTGTAATGGTAGGTCAGCTAATCGCAAGCGAGTCAGTGGCTTCTTTTTCCCTACAGTGAAGAGACTATTGAAAGACAATATTTTTAAAGTACTCATTGGCCCCTGCCTGGCTATTAACTCACCCAATGAAGCATCTATTCAGCCTTGTTGGAGTGTCCAAAGCAGAGCCATCTGGGCGGATGCCTGCCCATGCTGCCTGAATCACCTTTCACACTCTACATCCGGTTTAATGAAGAGTGCTTAAGCTGAACTCAAAACACTGGGGCCTAGTGATCTTTGCCAGATATAAAAGCGACATTTGTTGGAGGACTCTTGACAGGAAATTACCACTTTCTGGGTTGACTCACACTTGTTACTACTGCTGCCATTAGACCTAGACAAGAAGCCCTTTAAGCCTGTGAGACTTTGAGCAGATTATTTTTAAGGCCTTGCCCACAAAAGTAAAATTAATTCAATTTCTTTTAGTATTATTTTAGAAAATACAACATTAAATATGTCTTCCCATGAGGTGAANTCTCAAAAGAAGTTAAGACATCTGTTTCCTGTTGCATTCAATACATAATTACTTCAATTACATGCTAACAGTCTCGAGGCCCTTATGAAGCCATACAGTTGGGAACAATGACTCTTGCTGCATGGGTGGGATTTGGGCAGTATTTTTGTCTTTCTGTCATTACCAGCTGTTTGATGACAGAGTGGTTATTGGGAAGGGTGTTATTCTTACTGCACTGGTATAGCCATGAGTTTATAATGTGTATGTGCTGGAGGATTAAGAACTTTTCCCCTTCTTTTTTTTTTTTTTTTCCTAAAGGA
>WAAG01038911.1:20457-39524 GCA_013390105.1 Tichodroma muraria | reverse complement strand
GGCCCGGCGCGGCTCCAATCGGCGCGGCACGGGCCCGCCTCATCCGCCGGCACCGCCCGCCTCATCCGCCGCCGCACTTCCGCCCGCCCGCCGCGGGGGCCGCGGGTTCGAGTCCCGGCCCCACCGAAGCCGATCCCCCAGGCCCCGGTTCGAGCCCTCACACTGACCCGCCCCGCAGGGTCCGGGTTCGAGTCCCCGACCGGCTGCTGTGTTGCAGGATGGGGAATTTGTATCGTTTTCTTAACGTTTGATCTTCGTATACTTATAGGCCTAATCAACAAGAAGAGAGATTTAATGCGTGAAACAAAGAGCAGCCAATGAGCTCTAAGTGAAGTCCAGGTGTTAGAAAAGTATTTCTAGTATTGTGTCGATTTAGATGCTGACAAGGACTGCAAGTGAACCAAAACTGCAGTAACTTCCCACCTGTGGAGCTGCTCCCTCATTTCCACAGGTTCCTGCAGGCCACCCAGTGCCAACAAACACCAAAGCTGGGGTTTAAGACTTTATTTAGGATTCCTTTTAGACACACGTGTTCCTCAAATAAATAGGTATATAAATAAATACCTTAAAATCCACTATGGAAAGCAGTAAAGCACTTGAGTATTTGTTATCCCCTTGATACAGCATTAACAGTTTGAATTGATTCAACAGTGCACCCAAATAAAACTTGTATGATAGGGAAAAACCAGCTGATACTGTATTTGCTGGGGTAACTTGAGCCGAGGGGAGCGCTGTCTGTCAGCGTGGTTGAGGCGTGTAGATGAAACCCCTTTCAGCTGCTGTTGCCCTTCTCCTCCCGCTCCCTGTAGGCTTTGTTCAGCAGCTGTATCTCCTCCTGGTACCCAGCCCTGGCCGAGTGCTGCCTTTGGCTGTTCTGCCGATGAGCCTCGACGGTGTCAGGGATGGAGATGCTGAGGTCGCTGCCAGGGCTGTGCGAGGGGATGAGCAGGGAGTAGGAGGCGCTTTCCCCCAGCTCACAGCACACGAACCTGTTCTCCTTGCGGGAGTAGCGCAGGGAGGGCGACCGTGCCTGCATGGAGGACTGGCTGATGTTGCTGATGATGGACACGGTGTCCAGGGCCTCTTCGTTGTCACAGATCTCCAGCACCTCCAAGTGAATCTTCACGCTCGTGTCAGCAAAGGTGTCCCGAGGCTCCCCGGGGCTCGGCTCGTGCCCCACGCTCTTGGAGCGATACACCTCGATTCTCTGGGACATGGGGGTTATCTTCTGCCCCTCGGAGCTGACCTCGTAGGTGGACAAGGAGAGCGTTTTGCCGGTGGGGGCCTGCAGAGACACAGTGCCCTGGAAGGCGCACAGAGGCACGGCCAGGGCCCCGCCCGCGCGCTGCAGGGGAACGAGCACCGTTAGAGCGAGCATCGCCCAAAAACTCCATCACACATCAGCCAGGTGGGCTCACTCTGTCAACTCCCCGTACTGCCTGTTCCTTGCAGAAGTTTAGACACCTGGTTTTTATGACTTGAAAGAGCAGCAAGAAGTTTTCTGTTTTATTATATACCTTACTGTATGAAGTCCCAAGTGACTGTGACTCACTATGAAATCTACAGAATATGAAAAACAGAGCTTAAATAAAAGCTGATTCCATCAGTGCAAGATTATGTCCTGTTTAATCGAACTCTTTGGTTTGTCAGACTGAACAGGAGGCACCTGGAGGGAGAATGAGCAATCTCCACTTGCTGGAATGAACACTCCAGGTCTGGAGAACGAGACATTTCCCAATCACTTAGTGCCTCTTTCTGAAAGCCTTCTCAAATTTTCTCTTGAGAAATCAGTATTTACCATTAAAGTGAAAAAGATCCATCAAGTCTCCTGTGTCACTGCCCAGTCAGTAACCAGGGAGACACTGAATGCTGTCATTTCCCACTAGAACAGTTCCAGTGGAAATGTTCAATTCCAGACACCTTTACCTGTTTCTAAAGTACAGAATCCATTTGTTCCTGCAAACCACAATGCTGTGCTCTGGGGACCACTGCGGATAAAAGTTCTGGGACTAAACCCCATGGTTATGGGGCCCAAGGGGCCCCATATATGGGATAAATGCATTTATCCTGGGTTTAGGTACAGCCAGGTAACACTGATGATTACTAAAATTACTTTCATTATAAATTATTATTAATGAAAACAGAAAGTGACCTCTATCTTGTCCTTGATAACATTACTAAATACCCATTTTTGCTTCTCATGACACATCCATGGCAGTAAATAGGAATCCACCAGCAAACCAGACTCTACTGGTACATCCTGTGAAGTATTTTGCCTCCCACTCCCACAGTTCCCTGCAGTTCAGCTCTTTGCCTTCAGCTCACAGCCCTTCCCTCACCGAGATCCACTNGGGCCCCCCCCCCCCCCCATGCAGCCCCTGCTCACAATGCCTGGAGAATGTTCTGGCTGTTGGAATCTGGGACAGGGATTTCACCGGAGAACTCCATGTACCAGCACAGGCATTTTTAAAAAGCAAAGACAAAAAAGTCCCAGTGAAATAAATCATAAATGTCTTTGTTCCTCACAGAATGCTGATGCAGAGAAATCTCTGCAGAATCCATCAAGCACATCCCCTCATTATGTAATTACACATCCACCTTCCAGAGTTCACAGAAGACAGGAAGCAGCTGTGGTTGCCATGAGGCCAAGCCTTGCCCCCCATCCCTGTGGGTCAGGACAGGTTCCCTGTCCTGTTCCCGCTGCCTGAGCAGGGTCTGGGCTGGATTCACTGGGGAGGATGCTGTCCATAGGGAAGGCTTGGATGTATCTGAGTCACACAGCAGCTGAACAGGCCCTGACAGACAGATTTCCATTTGGAAATGGTGAAAGCAGCCACTGGGGGCTCAGTGGGACACTGAGATGCTATCCCAGCTGGTTCTACAGTGTCTGGTGACAGACTCAAGCACAAGGCACTTTGTAGACTCTCCCTCACAATTCCTGATTTCACAGGCCTGGATCTGGCAGACAGGGGTGCCAGCAGTGTCCCAGTGAAGCACAGATGGGCTGGAGTCCCCTTCCCTGGGAAAGGCCTCTGCACCTGGGCAGCACCAAGAGCACACACAGCTTGTGCCATGTCCGTGTTGCTCCCACTGGGCCACGCTGCCTTCCCAAACAGAAAACCAGCAATTTAAAATAGCTCTGGGGAGTTTGCATTTCTAATTACTTTGGTCTAACGCAGCTTGAGATGAAAAGGTCTGTTTTTAGAATGTTTCCAGTAATGATCACAGCTTTTTCTTTCCAGAGACAATGAGATTTCTGTTTGTTTTAAAATAGAGACTTAGTCTTCTACTTTCCTAAAAATGCAAATTAGCTGCAGTGAAATTAATTACTGCAATGATTTGCCTTTTCTGAGGCTGACTGCAGTAAATGTAGAGCCAAGGGGGTATGACAGGAAGAGACAAGCTCACCTCAGATGGCCTGAGCCCAGCACTTGCCATTGGCCTGCCCCATGCAGGCAGATCTGGATTTGTACCGGTCAGTACCAGGAGGTGCAACAGAGCACCCAAGGTGAGGGCACCTTGGAGGGAAGGGCTGTAGGAGCTCTATCCAGCCTTGCCCTCCTGGGCAAATGTTGCTACTCTCACTATTCCTCTGCAGTTCCAGGGAGAGCCGATGGCAGCGGAACTGCAGCAGGGAGCCAGCAAGCGCCACAGAGTACACGTGCCTCTGGGAGCAAAGCGAGAAGATGAAGGTGAAATGTTACATTGACCTTCCAGCCACAGGAACCTCTTTGGAAATGAGGAACGAGTTCCAACCGTCTGGGCAGGAAGAGCCCCGATGGGAACAGCTCAGCACATCAGCAGGGGTGCAGGTGGTACAGATTCCCACCAGCCAGTGGGGAGCAATGAGAACCTTCAATGGCATTCCTAACTCAGCTTCTCTGCTGTGCCTGGTGTTTAAGGGAATGTTCACAACTTCCCTGCAGCGAGATGCTGTGTATTTATCATGTTAAAATACTCCTGCCCGCGCTGGCTCCTCCTCAGTGAAGTCACTTGCACAGCCTCCCTCTCTCTTTCCTTGCAGGGCACATAAATAGGTCCTGTGCAGAGTCTCTTCAAAGAGTTTCCTTGAGGCAACCCACAGATGAGGTAGAGAAAAATAATCAGCAAGCCTGGAACAAACTGCCAGCCTGGGAGATTTCTGTTGCCTGAGGGCACTGAAGCATAGACAAAATAAGACATGACATATTTACACTCAATCTCTTTAGGAAGGGAGATACACGGGTATTTTATGAGATGTTAAAGGTATTTTTCAAATATGCAGCCGAGCAGGAGTTAGAAATGACAAGTACAATTTTCTCTCTCCCTCTCCATTACAGCCATCCTATCATGTATTCACTAAACCCTGCTGCCTCATTCTCTCATGCCACTTTTATTCCAGAGAAAACACTTTGATGGAGCAGCTCTTTACTCACAGAACAATGAAGAGACAACCAGCTCCACAGTCATTACTGTCAGCCCAAGGAAGTGCCACTCTCCAAGCCCACAGCTTCCAGAGGAAACCAAAGGCATCCTGGGTCCTGTCTGGCACCCTGCTCTTCAAACAGCTCAAACCTGCTGATCCCACGTCATGGCTGCTCCCCTCTTCTACTGTCAGTTCTTACAGCTCCTCCTCTTGAAGAGAAAATCAGCAGCGCTCCAAGTCCATAAGAACCCCTGTATTTATGGACTCTCAGAAGAGCCCCTGTACTTCCTGCAAAGGATGTGCCCTATCAATGCTGGGGGAGACTCCCTCTTTAACACACGTGGGAAATGCAGAGTGATGAGAAGAGAGTGACTTTTCTTAGACTTTGGGACTTCCAGAAAGGATGAATAAAGGAGATGGTTTTCAGCGTATTAATACGTGGCCCAAACTGATCTTTCATCCAACATAAACTTAGCAATGCATTAAAGTTATTTTTACAAAGCTTGCAGGGGTTTCACACTCTGCCCTTTCCCAGCTGCAAAGCAAATGTCAGCTGTGAAGCTCTGGCAGCTCCTGCTGAATGTCAGAACCAGGCAGAGCTGTGACTCCAAAGCCTGGAACTTTTACCCCATAGGAGCTTTAGTGCCTGGCACTGGCTTATACCTGGGAAGGTGTCAGAAGTGGATGAGTTGTGATTCTTTGTAATGCAAGAAGGGAAGAAGAGTATGTCCAAAAATGCCATACAAGGCCCTAGGCACATAAAACACCCCCAGGCAGTCACTGCCAGCTGCTCACAAAGAGCTGCTCATACCTGCTGCAGTCCAGGGGCTGCAGCTGAACTGGCACCAGGGGACACAGGGAAAGGATTGTTGTTTTTTTTTAACATCATCTGGAAACTCCTGCAAGGAGAGCCCCAGTTATGAACCTGATACAGTGATTTTATTAACCAAGCTGTACATGGCACATGAGGCCTTGGCAAGAACTGGTAGATTAAAACCAGGCTGAGTCATCACTTCCTTTTGCCCCCGAATGCAGGAATTCATCTCTGCACACTGCAAAAGAGTGAGCATTGGTTTTTCATGAAAGGGATCATCAGTCACTTTTGAAATATCAGCCAAATTCCTACTGTGACTCAGATGATAAACTTGTGTTCATCAGATGGAGAGAGATTCCCGTATTTGAATACAAAATACATCTTATCCATCTCCTGTGTGTGTGCAAAGCCCAGCACGAGCTGATCTGGCTCTGAAGTCACCCTGCTTGGAGCAGGTGACTTCCAGAGATCCCTTCCAACCTGAAGCCTTCTGGAGCTCCTGTCTCACAGATTTCATGTGGTCTCTTACCCCACTCTCACCGACTGTAATGCCCAACGGCCACTGAATTCCACAGTGGAATTCTCTGGAAAATGGCATCTTCTGGACAGAAACTTCCTATTCATGAAGATAAAGTAACATAATTCATACTTACTTCTTACCATATATAAATCATGTCGGTGCACACAAAATAAGAAAACCCCATGATTAAGAAGACAAGTGAGACATTATTATAGGATCAGCACCTGCAAATAGGTCTGTGGTTACTAAAGATTATACGATGCTATGTATGAGTTTTACTAAAAAATAGGACTAGTAGAAGTATCAGTGTCATAAAAATCATTCCTATTTCATAAGGGAACTCTTATTATCAGAAAAGAATGAATTCCTACTTTACCTGCCGAGGGGTCCTCTCAGATTTACTCCGGCACCACTCCAGTCCGACAGCTCCGGGGTGTGGCTCTCCTCGTGGGACAGCCTCCACTCCGGTCCTTGAGGGAAGGCCGATGGGTCACGGCTCGTGCCCTCCCGGCCCTGACAGGCCGCCGGGCCAGCGGGAGGGGGGCGTGGGGGGCCTGTCCCGGTGCCCGCCGGGGCGCCCCGGGAGCCGTGTCCCAGTGCCACGGGCGGCATCCCGGGGTCGCTGCCTCTGCCAGGGCCCCGCTCCTCGCAGTCAGAGCTCACCAGGTTGTGGGAGGACGTGGAATTCCCGTCGCTGCTGTGGTGGGGAGGGGTCTCCCAGGATATCCTGTAGATTCCACAGCCTTGCTGGAATGACAGGTTGAACTCAAAACCGCTGCGCTTGGCTAAGCGGGAAGGGAAGGAACTGTGTTAGGAGTTAAGACCAAAAAGAAAAATGAGATTACAAACACAATGCAAATGGCATGCTAAAATATGGAATAAATTAAACAGCTCCTGATGGAAACAGGCAATTTTCCTTCCATAAAAAATGAATTGTTGAGAAGAAAGACTTCTGAGAAGGAACTGCCTTCTAGATGAACTGCAGTCGTTCTCTCTGGGAAAGTGGCTAAAAGGGCAGCAGGGGCAGCACAAGCCATTCTGCACCTGGATCTTTAAAAACATTTTTTTAAAGCAAGTGAAAGCCATGCACTGAGGATGGCTTTTCTCTAAGAATCAGGAGTTCATTCTCCCTGAACAAGCAGAGAATGTCAGGAATTCGTCCACTGATGGTAGAGGATTTTTACTCCAGAAAATGGGAAACAACTCCCACATCCTCAGAAATATTTAGCTCTTAACATCTGCAGTTGAAACCAGATGATCCCTGTGAGTCCCTTCCTCCTGACCAACTCTGTTACCCCAGCTATTTTTACATAAAGCCCAAGGCAAAATAGGACTCTAGAAGATGTCAAGAAGGTTACCAGGGAAGGTCTGGCAACCTCTGTTACACCAAGGCAACCCTTCCACGCTTACTTTTGGCATCTTGTGAAGACACTGCATAGGAGTTCCTCCTGCAATTGATGATGCAGCCGCAGGGCAGGTGGAGCCAGTGCTGTGACAGGACAAACACCGGGGTGACTGTGGCAGCCAGCGCCGTCAGCAGGAAGCTCAGGGTCTCAAATGAAAGGCTCTGCAGCCCAGTGGTGTACTGGACAGCCATCTGTATCTGAAAGGCAGAGCATTTTGAAATTTAAATCACTCTGGGCACATGAGATGCTTCCAGGAACAAAGAGAACATCTCGCTGTATGACAGCACCGTAAGACACAGATTGTCATTAGTGTTTGCTGAGGACAACAGTTCTGGCTCTAACAGACAGCAGAGGAAACCCACTGGCTGCTCTCCTCTCACGCTGTATTTCTCAGAAAAACCCTCACTGAAGCTAAACGTAGATGCTGAGCACCATTGAACAGCTCCCAGTGCCAGCCTGTCCCATGTGGTACCGAGGAGCCCCAGCCTCACACACCCAAGGGCAGGGGTAACTGCCCCAGAGGGTAGCTCCCTGTTCCCAACAGGTCCCTTTCTCAGGTTCCTGTTCCCAAACACACACACATGCACATGACAGCACTCCCTCCCGCCCCAGCACTACAGGGTTTACAAAGGTGCAACCAAACTGCATTTTTCTACCAAACTCCTATTTTTTAACCCAAAGGATGTGTCTCAGAGGACAGGACGGAGGGGCCCTTAGCTCAATTCCCAGCCCCAGAATGCTGAGCAAACCCTGTCCCACAGCTGGCAGTACCAAAGGGGGACCTTACTGCTCCTGGTATTCACGTGACATGAATGATGTGATGAGAGAGTGTCAGAGCGATGAACCAGGCTCTGCCAAATTCACTGGGCACCAGTTAAACTCATGCAGTGACACAGACCTGCTGGAGAGGACTTCTGCTGGCACAGCTACACTACGAGGAACAGCCACAATGGTCACTGTTCATCTGTTTCAATCCATGGCCCACGGGTGACATCCCACTGAAATGTAAGTGAGCATTGGAAAGTGAAGCCATCTGAGAATTTACCATCATTGGGAGCCAGAGAAGGACTTTGGTCAGTGCCAGGATCAGCGAGAATCGTTTCTGGGCAAAGCCCACCGTGAAGCTCCTGCTCTGAGAGCTGCTCTCAGCCACACCCTTCCCAAAAACTGCCTCCGAGTTTCGGAAAGGCTCCAGGGTTTTATCCCCGGGCTCCAGCAGTGCCAGCGGAGGGGCAGCATCACCGCAGCCCCATGGCGTCCCGGGGGAGACGAAGCCTCCAGAGCCCTGCAGGTGCAGCAGCTGCGGCTCACCTGAGCACAGCAGCCGCAGAGTGAGGGGAACAGCCAGCACTGCCAGGAGGGAGAAGCACAGCGAGTACACAGCGAACACAAACAGGATGTAGGAACTGGCACAGTCGGCGAAGCAGCCCCAGGACGTGGGGACGTACCTGCCCCAACCACAGAGAGGCAAAATGCACATCAGCAAACTGACAGTCCAGACAGTGAGGATGGCCCATACCACACTCACACGGTGCTTGGAGGAGCTGCAGTTCAGTGTCCCGGACGTGCCGAGGGTGTAGAAGTTGTAAGAAACTATAAGAGACCCTTTCAGGTTGCTAGAAATGCCCTGGAATAAATACATAAACGCTGAGGTGGTGCACAGAGGCTGGGGGAGGACTTGGCTTGACCACTGTGTGAGCATGAAAATAATCACTGGCACGATGCTGATCAGATCATCTGCTGCCAAAGAGGTCACAATCATCGAAACCGTGGTTTTGTTCTGCAGTTTCAGCAGGGAAACTAGCGAATAAATGCTGCCCAGAAGGGCTGAGAGTGCAATGGCAAAAGTCAAGCAGAACAGAAAGACATTCCAAGTTCTCTGCTCACTGGGTTTGTCCATAATGCTGTGATTCTCAGTGAAGAAGCTCGTCCCATTGAGTGACAAATTACCAGGAGTTACCGACATTGTCCTGGGCATTTTTTTTTCTTTGCCTTCTGACTGATTCTGCAAGTTTTCACCAGATGAAAACAGAACTGTCAGCTCCACATCACAAGTTTCTTTGTTTCCCTAGACTGTCTTTTGTGGCATCTGATGAAGAAATACTCAGGTGGCAGCACCTCTAATGACCAGAACTCATGCTCTCAAAAAGCCAGGCAACAATGAAGTAGCAAAGGTGCTGAAAACAATGGAATTCTTCCAAATCGTTCCCGTGCTGGCAGATGGTGAATTAGGGCTGCTCAGGTGTCCACATGCCATTCCCGCTGCCGGATTCCCAGTGCCGGGCAGGCACCGCCTCACCCACGAGCTGGGCTGCAGGCAGGCAGGGCAGGGCTGCGCTCAGGCTGTAGCAGCTCGGGCTGTAGCAGCTCGGGCGGACACGTGGCAGGAGAGGCCGCTGGAGCCGCCCTGCGCTGCCCGAGCTGCAGCGGGGAGGGGAGCTGCCGGCAGGATCCGCCAGGGAGCCGGGATGCTCCCAGCCCGGGCTCCCTCCGGCCGGATCGGCAGCCCGGAGCAGTGTCCCCGCTAAGCCCCACCTCCGAGCCGGCTCCCGAATCCAATGCCAGTCCTGCGAGCTGATGTCAGCCGAGGATGTCATTCCCGTAAGCGCCGAGCTGCTGCGATGCCCGCGCTCCTGGCTCCTGGCTCCGGGCAGCAGAGGGGCATGCGGGCCGGGCTCTGCTCTGCCCTGCAGCACGCCCACTCCCACACGGGCACGAGGATGCTCCCGGACACGCTCGGGAGCCTTTCGGGAACAGCAGGGAGCTGGGTGAGGCAGCCCGCTGGCATCTGCCCTGGGGCCGCTCAGCTCAGCCTGGGCTCTGAAAACTTTCGTTCCTCGCACAGCCCCAAGCCGAGCCTCATCAGGTGCTGAAAAACTGCTCTGCTGTTCCCTCAGCCATCACAGGCACCCTGCCCTGACGGCAGAGAGCAACGCGAACTTCCTGCGAGTTCCCTCGGGATCTTCCTCCTCACTCATTTCCCTGCCCCTGCTTTCTGCCTCCCTGCAGCTCTTGTACGCTGCGGGCAGAACAGTCCATCCTGTGCCTCCTGATGGTGTTTGAAGGAAGGGTTCATCAGCGCTCTTGGGAAGAAAGGCACTTCTTATTTCCTTGCCCATTCAAGGCGGGTGACTTTTTACTTCAGTTTGTCTTCTCACACAGTGTATCTATGATCTGAACTGCACCTTGCCACTCTCTGTGGCAGCTTTTATCATAACTTACAATATGGTGTGATCTCCTCCAGTTATGACTGCCCCCCCGTGTCCCGAATTTTCTAAAGAAACAGGGCTAGAATGGAATAACACAGCTCTGCCAGAAAGGCAAAGGTAATGATGGTGCAGAAGCCTGGAGGCAGGAGAAGGCACCTTTGTGGGTGTGCTCCAGGCAGGCAGGAGGCTGGAGATTCTTCAGTGCCCGTAGTTCCCTTCTTTGCCATCAGCCCCCTGCACCAGAGCTGTCCTTCACTGTACACGGATTTATTCCTTATCCTGCTGCGAATTCTCCTCACTCAGGAGTGGTCCCAAAGAGAAGATCCACTGAGATGGGACCTCCCCTGGCCTCACTTCACACAGAGCCCAGCAGGCTGGGAGTGGAACTCGTGGAACGGCATGAGGTGAGCGATTTTGGGTTTGCAGTGTCACTGTAGCAGCAGTAGAACACCTGTTACGCAGTGTGTCAGTGAGGTCACACCCATCACTGAGCTACACTGCTCAGGAACCACTCCTGCTTTGGAGGCTCCGTAACGTCTGTGGCATGTTGGAGAAAAAGCCAATGTTGTGCAGTCTGTAACACCACGCCACTGTGGGAAACTGCACAGGGAGGGTTAAACGTGGAATCCAAACTGAAGAAACAGTTATCCCTTTCTGAAGGGAGCGAATAAAAAAAGAAGATGGCATATGCTCAGAGTGACCTGGCTGTGACCCCATCTGGAAGCAGCAGCAGATCAGCTGTGTATATGGAACTTTCTCCAATCATGACAAAATTAATGGCTGCAAGAGCCATGTGTAGAACTGCACTTTTCCCTGCCTGATGTGTATTCCCAAGACCTCTGCCATGGGTTGTCTCAGCCTTGCATTGCTCCATCTTTACTTCCCCATCACCTTCTCTCCCACTCAGCACCAAGGAAGGCAGAGGGAGCAGATCAGGAAATTTGGCCCCAGGAGCTGTGATCAAATCGCGTTTAATGACAGACTGAAAGCTCTGGGACCAAATTCTGCCTCTAGAGGACCAGGAACTCGTGTGAGAAGAGTTCTGGTTAGCACTGCTCTTACCTCCACCCTGCATTTGATGGGGAACCCTCCACCCGGGGCTCCAGGACCGGGGCACCAGCTGTAATTCCTGGGAATCTGTGCCTTGGGAAGCGTCCTGGCAGGGTCAGTGCCTCCACTCTGCAGAGTCCCACGTGTGTCTGAGGAAGGCAGGCTCAGGGGATGAACACCTGACAGGACAAAGGTTTGCCCTGGGGCTGTACCCTGGAGGTTTCAGATTGGGAATATGTGGAATATTGAAAGAGCCATCCAGGAAGGAAGTGCAGAGCTCTGCCACTGACATCAAGCATTTATTAATGATTCCAGTCAAGAGAAAGAACTCATGAATATTTTAATGAGATTGTGAGGGGAAACATCCCAAACACGATAAAATCACACTTAGCAAACAGCCTTTCCACTGCAGTGACAGTTCCAGCCTCTCTGATCTGAGACTGTGACAAAGACTGCAGAAGCCAGGCTTAGTGCCAGCACGAGCTGGACAGCAGGATACCAGGGACTATGGAAAGCCTTGCCATAAACATCTTTCTTCATCAGCCTAGATGGAAACCATGGCTCACTGCCTCAGAGACGACGGTTTCAGAGAAAGGTAAAAGAAATAACGCTTGAGAAGAAGCCAGAGTATTTCCAAACACTGAATCTTTTCAATTCATGTGTTTATTTTAATCCCTGAGGCTGATGACCGAGTGGACTCTGTGTTCACAGGGAAGTGGAGTCTCCATCAGTGTCACTGTTGGTAAAACAGCCATCACTGGGCACACCCAGTCCCCTGGCCCCGGGCACACCCAGCTCCTCCAAGGGAGCCCCAGGCCCCTCATGTGAGCATTATCTGGGGACAAAGAGGGACCCAGGTGCTGCTGCCCTGCAAATTCCAGAGGATTATTTAATCCATGGGATTAAATAATTGTTCTGGGAGCAGAGTGGGCTGTGTTCCTCACCACAGCATGGCTGCTACTCTATTTTATCAAATGTTTCCCACATACATTAACAGGTGTGGCTCCCATCATCCTGGGTTTATGCAGAGACTGCTGGTTTGTGCTGGGAGAGCTGAGGAGATGAGAACTGAGGCTCAGCAGCCCCTTACACAGCGTTTGCTTTGCAGAACATGTACTTATGAAATATGCATGTGCTGCGAGGTGATTAGGATGCAATTCCTCATTTTGATTAAAATGCTGCTTCCTTTATGTTTACTGAGCTTCACAAAACAGCCTGATTTGTATGCTTACATAGTAGTTTTTCTGGGTTTTTTTACAAACTAAGTTTGACTTCACTGCTATGTGTACAAAAATGAATGCAAATATGCAACTTTCTTTAGCTTACAGTTATTAACCTGAGAGATGAACTTTTAAGTCCAAGCCCAAAATGATGGGTTTATTTTTGGGCTGGGGTGCTGGCATTATTTTTAATCACCTGGAACCCTTTTTGCCCAGGATTACATGCCCAGATACTGCCAGATGCATTGGGCCTGGAAAAGTAGGCTACTGTTAGACCCTGAGCCTGAGTTAGATAACCCCATTTTCAGTATCCCATCAGAAGCCTTTACTGCTGGAATTCTTGAAGTTCTTAGGATCTGCAAAAAATTTCATAGTCTTGAGAAAATTGAAACTCATTTGGAGTAAGCTGCATTAGATGGAAAAATGGGCCTTTCTTTCTCACAAATGGCAGAAAACAAGCCTTAGGGGACTGAAAAGAGATTTATTTCATAGGAAAAGGTGCTGTAATTTTGTTTTCCTGGCCATTTTACCAGTGCTTTTATTACAGATTTTGTATTATTCACTCCTGTGCCAGCACTCCACCAGGGCCTGACAACATCCAGTAGCACAGTGTTCTGAAATTGAGCTGGCTTCTGAATCAGATTCTGTTATTTTAATG
Source organism: Tichodroma muraria (assembly GCA_013390105.1). NCBI lineage: Eukaryota > Metazoa > Chordata > Aves > Passeriformes > Sittidae > Tichodroma > Tichodroma muraria. Next base: position 26,242 of record WAAG01038911.1, on the reverse strand, counting down.
TCTCATATATCACTGCCTCTGAAAGATCTGCCAGAAGCCTTTTCCCAGTGAAGATATCACTGGTCTTTGAGCCCCTAACAGTGTCCTGTCTGCTATCCTATTTTGAGACAGTAAAGTTCCTATTTCTTTGACAATGCCCAGCCTCCCTTCAGTCCTCAATTTCAATTAAAACAGAACAAAGATCTTAAGGCAATGCTCTGGTATCACTCACTGGGTATCTCTAACCTTCAGCAACAGGCACTGGGGACACTGGGGGATGGTCAAGTCTGGCACAGCTCCTTGTTCAATGAGAACACATCTCTTTAACCCCCCCCCCAAATCTGTTCAAACAGAAGGTGTTACTGATTTCCTCCTACAAGAAAATGTCTGCCAGTGCCAGGATCCCTCCACTGTATTTTGCCTGCTGATAAGAGAATTCAGATGGGAGTAACTGTGTGATTGCATTCACCACTCTTCAGTGAAATATTAATGAGTATTTTTATTCTCCTCTGCTTCTCAGAACTGTTCCACTCTTTATCTCCTGCCAGATTTGAATGAGGATGACAGCAAAGGTCACCATGACAATGGTAACTGTGAACTGCTTAAGCACAGGATGGATTTAGCACTGAGAATTGTCAAGGCCACTTACAGATGTAGTAGGAATCCTAAAAGCCTGCTTATCTTCCATTGAAAAAATTTCAAACAGCAAATCATGATCAGAGCAGCAACTCCCTGTGGGGTACCTTGGGCACTTAATACAAGTGCAGCACTGCAGCCACGAGCAGACAATAAATATTGTTCTGTAAAAATGTTAGGAAGACACTTAAGAGAAAAGACATTGAAGTAGAAAAAGGAAACAAAATTACTAAGCCAAATTCCAGTGGAAATTATATCACAATCAAAAAAACCTGGAGTCGGCGGCTTCCCAAAGGCACGGAAAACGGCACACGTTGTCCCAACACAACTGCAAGTTGCGAAACAAGTTGCAGGTGAAACAACACAAGAACATCTGCAGTACAACTGAACAAACCCTTGTCTTCACGCTCAGGGCTAACAGGGAAGTCTTGGCCTGCTGGAAGAGCAGTGTGGTTAATGAGATCCCTCCCGTGTGGTTGATGGCCAGCGGATGCGTCAGCGTGACGCCCATGGGCTGACGTCAGTGGGAAATTCACCGCTCCCCCCAGAGCTGCACTCCAGGGATCTGCACACGCTGAGGGAGCTGCTGCACAGCCCTGCTCCCCACCACCCTCACAGGCTGCTCCCCTCCGCCTCCCTGCCAGCAAAACCTACAGCAGGAAAATTCAATTTTCCACTATGTGCTAAGAAAGACCGAAAGAAGGATCCTTCATTTACTGTGTTCCCAGGAGAAAACCCACCCTCTTTATAAACTGCATTCTCCAAGCTCAAGAATAAAATGACTGTCCTTACATCATGGATAAGAAACCATTAAGTCATCTCCATGGATATTTCTTCTTTCCTCGCTGCTCACATGCTGGATGGGAGCAGGCAAGGGAGTCTCTCCCTACATCACCATAACGCCCCAAGGAAGTCTTGGATTAGGGTAGGAACAATGGAGGGGGAGATTATTACTTCTTCTTAACTTCCTCCACACTCATTTTCCCATAATGGATTGTTTTTTCCTGCTCTGTTTCCAGGTAAGATCCACTCAGGGTGAGGACAGGCAGCAGCAGAGCTGCCATGGGCACATGAGGGCATTGCCACGAGGGCACAGACACTGGCCACAGTGACAGGGGCTGCCTGAAGCCACAGCTTCCGTATGGAATCCCCTGGAACAGGACATTGCCATCAGGAATCAGCATTTCCACCTCAGGCCACTGGATGAGAAGTTTTAAAGACCTTCTGTCACCTCTGGCAGTCACACCCTCCTGCTGAATGCAGAGAGACCTCAGAGCACCTTCCCAAGCAGGAAACCTTTCCCTGTCAATCACAAACAGCAGAAGAAAGAAGCACCCGTGGCTGTTTTCTGTACCATAACCCATTCAGAAAGCCCCAGAGCCCACTACAGCTCAAACTAGTGCTCAGAACAAGCTGACTGCTCTAAATGGGACATTGTAGAACATAATGAACTTTCATTATTCATTCTCGCTCTGAAATCTGCCCGAACATCTGTGCTTGTTGGGATTTCAAGTGGGATTGTTCAGACAAAATTACAGAAGAATTTGCAGTGTGTGATAGGAGGTTCTGGTATGATCAAAGGAAGAAAATCAAAGCTTTACAGGGTCTCACATGACAACACTGAAGAATCTGAACTTTCGTTCTGCTCATATGCACTTCATTTGTCGCTGTCATGACTGTTCAGGAGTGCCCAGTTCATGGCTCCTCGTTTTCACCCGTGTAAAATTTCCCTGAGTGCAGAAAGCGGGGCTGACATCACAGGTTCAGCACAGCCTGACACTTCTCAGTAGAGGTTAAAACAGAACAATTAAAGAAGCATTCATCTCCATCACCCACAGTCACCTCTGCCAAAAATCTGGGATCAGTGAGGGCTGGGGAGACAGGACTGTGCTGCACTTCTGCCTTGTTCAGCCCTGATGTATTGCGTTTAGTCCTTCTTGACAATCCTGAGCGGCTTTTGTTCTATTTTTACCTCCTCAAACATAGGAGAATGTCCCTAAAAGCAGAGTGAGAACACCAAAACAACTTCTGGAGCCAAAGTTCAGCCCCTGGAATCAAAGAACCCAATCTCTGACAAAGCTCCCAGAGCATGCAGCAGTGCCAGGAATGGCTCCCAGACCTGTATCTTGCCCTGCTAAAGCCTGGAGCAATCACTCCGAAACCTGCATCCTGTCAGGAGATATCACACTGCTAAAAGATTCCAGGGAAGTGGAGCCAACATTCCAACAGCCAAGGAAAGGTTTCCTCTCAGGAAGGCAGTTGGAGATAGTCTTGAACTAATTATAACAGAATTTGGAAGAGGCCATGAGATTTTCCAAAATAGCAAAATCCTTACTACTTAGCTGAATTTATTTAGAAAATAATAAATAAACCACTCAAAATTAAGGACAAAGCAAGTTGTAATTGGGAATAGGGAAGGATTTTCCCTTTTGAAATTGCAGCCTGGAACTCCTGTGGCATTGCTCTTAGTGCATAACCTGTTCCCAGGCTCTAGCACTGTGGAGCTCTCTTTTCCGGTGGGGGGAGAAGGGACACAGGTGAATGGACGTTCAGGAAAGCGGATCAGGTGTGACAAGAAACCACCACAAGCCATTTTCCCCTGTGTTTGGATTCCTGCCCCAGTTTGGTGGATGATGAGCATCAGGTTACTGCAACATCTGTCCTTGTCTTTATGCATTGCCAGGACTCCTGGCACAGAATAGGGACCCATTTTCCAACTTGCATTTCTGGTTTGTTTTTTTTTCATCTCCCTTAATTACCTGTAAATTTATACTGGTAAATATAAATTTATATTTATATTTAAAATATACAACTGGTGGTACAACTTATCCACTCTTCTAAATGTCTCTGTTCTTGCTCAGCTGCTCTGAGCAGAAAGCCTGGCACCAGAAATATGCAAGATAACTGCATGTACAAAGAAAAATAAATATATATGAGTCACAAAAAACACAGCTCTTGCTCACATGCCATAACTAAAACAGCCAAGTTCTGCCTCCAGTCACCCCTTCAAAGGGGTGAAGAAATGACAGCCAAGGTTGGGACACACCACCATTGGATACAATGGAGTTCACATCCATTTTCATGATGAAGTGGTAAAATATGGATGTTCCATGAAGAAGCTTCACTCCCAAGGCCTGGAGGGCAGGAATGACTGAAAAGTGACAAATAGGAATTGAGCTAAAAAAAGCTGCTCCCATCAGCTGGCTGGCCCAAACACGATGCTATTCCCACCCACAGAAATCCAGGGACGTGGATAACAGTGGTTGTCACCTGGAATTGTAGAAGCTGTTGATGGGAAAGCACAGAACCTCATCTCTCAGCAGTGAGAAGCAGCACAGGGGATGGATGAATGGATGGATGGAGATGGAGAAGGGGTGCCAGTGGTGGCAGCAGAGCCCCAGGCTGCAGTCTCCAGCTCAGGCAGTAACTAATTCACTACCACACGTTGCCCAGACTGACAGAGCACGGGGAGATTTCCTCTTGCTGCTGTACAAATCTCATTACAGTAACAAATCAGGTACACTCCTTTCCAGACTGAGCTGCAATCACTGTTGATTACCAGCCTATTAAACTCCATGGGATTATTTAAGTGCTTCCTCTGGAATTAGTGCAGTTATCAGCATGGCTAATGGCAAGTGGTTTCGGTCATTTTACCACACACTTATCATGTTCAACTTTATATAATGAAATAAAAATGGCATTTTTGCCAAAGTGTGAAGTGCAATACCTTCTTCCTCAGTGTCTGCTCAGCTCAAGTATTTCCTCTGTATATTTTCCAGAGCGGCTGTTTGATCATGGTTTTCCTACACATTTTCCTGCTCTTTAGCAGTGAATCAGCAGCTGGAATGCCGCAGAAGGGGAGCAGTAATCACAGCAAAGACTAATGGTATTTAAAGGACTGCTAATAAAAACACACAGTGTGAAAAACCTGCTTTGAACTAAAGAAACTGCACTAAGGACAGACCAGCTCCCGTGGGTTTTAGGCACCCGTATTTTCCGGATATGCCACCAGTGTCCATGACAGGACCCAGAGAAAGGGCCTGGAAGCATACAAGTGCTTCTCATAAAATGATTTCCATCTGTACACGCAAACTTAAATTTTCATGTAGTGAATATGTTTTCTATAACAATTAAATTCATACTATGACTGAGAGCAGAAAAACACAAGCAAATAGAAAAAAAATGGTAGGCTATCACCAAAGCAGACACCTACATATTCCTTACAAGTGCATTATGTGAGCATGAAATACAAAGGGGGAAATTTACTGTGCAAATTGTTTTTGAAGCCTTGGCGAGGTCAAATTAATGCCCCTAAATGTTAGCATTAAGGGGAATTTTAAGAAGGACCAGGTTCTTTCCCTTTGCATAAGGGGGAAATTATTTTGGAGGTAAGAACTCTGCTCTGTCCATTATTGCTATTATTTTGAAATTATTATTAATCACATCTCGATTCTTTATAGACTTTAAAGTCATAGAATCACAACATGGTGTGGGTCGGAAGGACCTCAAAGCCCATCCAGTGCCCCCCTGCCATGGCAGGGACACCTCCCACTGTCCCAGGTGCTCCCAGCCCCAGTGTCCAGCCTGGCCTGGGGCACTGCCAGGGATCCAGGGGCAGCCCCAGCTGCTCTGGGCACCCTGGGCCAGGGCCTCTCCACCTTCCCAGGGAACAATTCCTTCCCAATATCTAACCCAAATTTCCCCTCTTTGAGTTTGAAAGAGAGGGAAAAGGCAAGAACAGGACAAAGTCAGCAGCCTCTGCCTGCTTTGCTAGAAGCACGTGGAATTCCCAGTGCCTTCAGCACCGAGTCCTCAAAGGTTTTGTGGCTTTCCTAGGAGTGCAGACTAGGCTTGTGCTCCGTGGAAAATGAGGAACCATAATTACAGGCAATTTTAGCCCAAACACACTGAGTGAGAAACGAGCAGAGCTGTACTGGTCACTTCTGAGGTGCTCAAACCCCCCGGGACCTGGGGGAAACAGTACAAAATGCATTACAGGTTTTTGTGCTGACGTTAACAGCTGGGGTTCCTCTCGGGGTGATTCCTCCAGCGGCAGCAGCCCTGCAGGCTGTGCCGGGCCCAGCGAGGAGGGCTGGGCGCGGGGAGCGCTTCCCGCGGCAGAGGGAGCTGCAGCCCCGCCGCTGCACCCGGAGCCCCGGCAGGCGGGCAG
>WAAG01038911.1:0-20403 GCA_013390105.1 Tichodroma muraria | reverse complement strand
CGGGGCCGGGCGAGGACAGCGCTGTGCTCTGACCCGAAGGAGGCTCTGGGCGGGTAAAAGCCGGGGCTTTTAGCTCCCGGTCAGGTTAGTCCGGCAGCGGGCCGGGGGCGTCCTCAGGGTCCCAGGGCAGTGCTGTGCCCGGTGCCAGGGGACACTACGCTGGCAAAACGTAAGGAAAGCCACTTATTTACTGCCAAACATCTACAGTGACACCTTCCTAATCCTTCTCGCTTTCTGTAGCTCACCCTTTTGGGACAGATTTCTGCCTCCCCTCTCGTAGCCCAGAAGCCTCGTTAAGCAGGGGACAGTGGCCGTTCCCCAGGGACACCAGGCAGGAGGGGGTCCCCTCACAGACACGGACACGCAGCACAACACACGGAGCTGGAATTCCGCAGGGCGCCTGCTGCTGCTCTACTAGAGCTGCTTTAAAGGGTGTCGTTTCTTTGCCCTATGAGGTATTTCTGTGATCCCCAGACGTGTGATTGAGTGGCAAAGGAAAGAACTCGTACACCTCCTCCTGAACCTGGCTCCAGCTGTTCTCCTGAGGTGTTCTGCCCCCACCACGTGGGGTTTGCACAGTCCTGTACACTCGGTACTTTCCCTGATACCTTGATGACATTCAGGCAGCACCTGAACTTCACCTCAAGTCTTCTGTACCTGAATAATCAAAGTAACAAAAATCAAACTTATACAAGCTTGGTATAGGGTGAACAAATTATCTAATTCCTCAGAGCCTCATTATACAAGTGAGGTAAAGGGAAAATCCCTAAGAATGGAATGGGAAGATTAAGAACTACACACAGATGCTGGAGAGCCTAATCCAAGTCTTTTTCTTTTCATGTTCTTATAGGAAGGGTGAGTAACTGGAAGATACAGTTCCCATACCTTCCCTTTCAGTTACTTCATCAGTAAAAATGTGACACTCAACCTGTTTTCTGCACCCACAGATAAGGAGATCGCTTACTGAGGTTCCAGCTCACCCCTGGAATCAGGAGGAAAGGCTGAGTTGCCTCCCATCCCCTGTGTATTAGGGGTGACACTGTGACACACCCCTTGTGACACAATGATTGGATTGCAGGTTCTGCAGAGAAATGGGTCTCATGATGTTTTCCCATGCCTTGTTTCTGAGGCAGAGCCAGGCTGGCTGTGCCTGCGCCTGTGGGATGGGGTGGCACTGCTGGGAACCTGCTCCCTCAGGTGTGCTCTGAACTGCAGCACCTGAGGTGGAGCCCTGACCTATGCTTTCATCAGTGAACCACTTTCTGTCTCCCTAACCCTGCCCTCAGATCAATACTTCAGGGATCTCTGGAGTTAAAAGATTTTGTCTCAGTTCTGCTGCTGCTTGTGAATTGGCCTGAGTGGGTTTGCTGGGCTGAGAGAGCAAAATTTGGCTGGAGGAGCGTTTCTTTTTGCTCTAGTGTGGCATTCCTACTGATCCCCCACAGCAAGAGCAGAACAAAACCAGTTTGTGAAGTCGATTCTTAAAAAATCCTCTCAGCCAAGTCAGAGATGCCTGCATTGTGCAAGGTCTGGAGGCAGCTGGGGGAGTTTAGCCATATAAAAAAGTGCTTGTTTTAAATGCACTCCCCTTTGTTTCAGGAGCACAATGTCCTGAAGGATGTCTCTTCCCTCCCCATCGCCAAGGGCCCTGACCAGGGGAAGCAGCTTCTCCTGGCAGGTCTGGGTGCCCAGGGGATGGATGCACATCCAAATCCAGGTGTCCCAGAGACGCCTCTGAGCCCTCTCGTGTCTTCCTAAGCACAACTGCCAGGAGCTCTTCCCTCCTCTTGAGAACCCAGAACAGAGGGTGTTTTGTGGCAAAATCAAGTATGAAAGAACTGAAATAAGCTGGATAGTAGAAGAGACTTCTCTAAAATCCACATTACCTGTGTAATTTTTGTTTGTTCCACAGCACATGATAATTTTATACTACATGGAAAGGACTCAGCAGAAGCAATTACACAGGCAAAGGCATTCCTAAGCAGGAAAAAATCATCTTTTTAAAATACCTCTGCCCTCTGGAGAGCTGGAGTACCTGCCACTAGAATTCAGTCAGCATTTTTCTTGTCTAATCTCCACATGATGAGCACACATAGCCCTTAATGACTCAGTGTGTTTATTATTTTTAACAGGGAATATTACATATTACAGTGTCTCATCTATTTTTAGGCCACTGTGTTACCTTTTTTACATTTCGTTATGGAAACAAGCAGTCATTTCTACTAAAACATTGGAAATTTCTCTATGTGCTTCAACCTAGTCCTAAAAGAATGCTAAAGCACTGACAAGGGCTTGAAGAGATTTAAAAACATAATAAAAGATTCAAAGACTCTGCATCTTTGATCTCAAATGATATTCCAAGCTGTGTTATTAAATTAAGTCTAACTTAAATGTCAAATATATGAAATGCTTTAATTGGATCAAGGTTAGTTTATAGATTGAAAGTATCCCCTAGAACATCTCTTTGAAACTGCATTCTGTGCTAAGTAATTAAAGTTCACCCAAACTCTGAGGCAATAGATAATCCCTCCTCATTTGCAGTAATCACCACCCAGTGAAGTTCTCTGAATTCTTTGTAGAACATCAGTGGTTCACGGGCACTTCCAGGGGGTCTGTGGAGTTGTTCTTGTCAAGTATTTCTCAGTTTTCAGCAGTGTTTGCTGTAAAAAGGCAATCCCTGAGAGCTTTCAGGAATTTTTGGGAACTCTTAAGACCTCCCTACTTGTCTGCTCCAAGTCCCTCTCTCTTGTGTGTTTCTCACGTGGGAATTTATTTACACTAAAATTTGCTGTTTCAGGAGAAGCAGCACAGCACAGAATTGTATCCCCCTGTGCAGATGGGAGCAGCTGGAGCTGAAACCAGCACAGGAGACTCCGCAATGCTGCTGAGCATAAATCCTGCAAGCAGAAATAAAGAGCACAGGCAGAATGTGGGGGAGAGGAGCTGCACCCCCCTCATTCCAGACAGGAGCCAGCTTATTTAACTCCTTGCTAGGGGCATGGTCCAGTGCAACTCAATGTTACATTGCCCCCAGAAAGGGGAAATGATGAAAAGCAGGACAGTGACGCTTAAGGAGAAAATGATGTCTCAAGGACCTTTCCCACTGCTGTCACAACAGAAGGGGCTGCAGGATGAAGGTTGCAGAAGGTTAGGTCAGCAGGATCAGACACTGGAGTGAGTTTTCCCAGAAGGGCAGTCTTGGAAAAAAGGAACTCGGGCAAATTTCCATGTGGAAATCAGTTCAGATGCTCTGGGTGGACAGCGTCATCCAGCTCCTTGCACTCATTCCCACAGCCCTTACGGGTACCTGCAGGAGGCCCTAAAGGCCAGGTGACATAGCTGCAAGCCCTCTCTTCCACAGACATTTGCTGCACCAGCCAGAAAGTAAGATTTAGTTCTCTTTTTGACCCCTCCAAAGCCAGATTCCACCTGTCTTTCATCTGAGTTTCAAGCCCTGGTGTGTGAAGAATAAAAGTAATGTAAGCCACATGGTCAATATTCCCTGAAATCCCTTCACACTGTTCCAGAGTGTTTAGGAAGTTACAGGGGCTTGTGCAGTTTGGCTCAGACAGAACAGATCTCTATCTGTGGTGCACGCACACTGCAGGAATTTTTATGACAGATTATCACTCATATTTTCTCACAGAATTCCATGGGAGTCTGACTGAATCAGACATGAACAAGGGCTGAATCAAAATCTCAGGACTTAGTTCACTGCACACTTAAGATGCAGAAGCAGCATCCCAGAGTTAATTCCCAGAGTGAAAGAAAATCAGTTTTCAGTGGAAGCTCACTGAAGTAGGTTTTCTCATCCTCCTGATGTTTCTAGAACTCTGTCTTTCATGCCTGTCTGTAACACAGCTCTTCTGGAAAACTGTCCCCAGGTTCTGGTCATCTTTCATAGAACAGAATTCACTCTGTTTGCCCCTTCTCTGTAACCGTATGGACACACCAGCTGGGATATTACAAGTTCAAATAGGCAACCTCTGTGTACAGCAACATTAATGAAGATCTGTGGTTCTGTATCTTTATCATCCTTACAGGCATTATTAATTCATTCCTGGCTGTAAGGAAGAGAAAGCTCTGTAATCCTTTTATTATAATATAATAACCCATAATTTCTTCAGCACTGCCCCACTGCTGTTGCCAACTAACACTTCTAAGTGGGAATATTGCCATTTGGAACAGCTGGATGTGCATTTCTGTACAGGTGACAGGGAAGACAAGAATTGTGAGATTCTCTTTTCTTCCCCCCCATGACCATCTTGGCTACCTGAGTTTATTCTCCACTAGGAATGAGAGCAGTGCTAGTCAGCCTTCCTCATTTTGAGCTGTACATTGACAAAGACTGGAAAATTGCTGATGACAGTCATGTGTTACTTTCTATTCTCTGAGATTCTGACCAGCTTCAAATGGGGCAGACACGAGGCTCGATGACCTCAGCCAGCCGTACCCGACACCGCAGACAGATCACACCTCTGAGCTGCTTTCTGGTGGGAGCCCAGCTCGGTGCACCAAGTCCACCCCACCTAGAAATACCCACAAACCTGCACTGCGCTGTGCCCTTCTGCCTCCCCTCCTGTGCAGACAGTGCTTACAAAGGAAACCCTCTTGTTCCCGTGGACAAGGCTGGAACTACCCCAAATTGTCCCTGCGCACCCGGCAGCTCAGTGGGAACAGAGCCAGGAGCAGTGCAGGGCTCCCTCAGCCTCCACCCACACCAGGACCAGCTCTGCACAGGGCTCAGCCTCAGGAGAAGGCCACTCAAGCTGCAGCCTGACCCATTATGCAGGGCACTGCCTTTAAACATGCCGTGCTGCCACAAAGCAATTCTCCTTCAGACAGAGATTCCTTCAAGAATGTATACACGTGTGGGAGCTGCAGCAGGAGAACGTGCACGATTTGAAAACAGGAGGACCTGACTTTGCTTTGAGTTCTGGCTGGTGACAGCGTGCCAGGAATGGCTGTCCCTGGGCAGAGCAGGCAGAGCTGCCACTCTGGTCCCTGGCATAGGCACAGCACCCCTGGGTGCTCACAAACCCCACGTGCCACAGCACAGGCTGCTCAAGGTTTCACTCACACAGTAAACAAGGCAATTTCGGCTCATTTTGATCTTAACCTGTTTGAAGAAGTGTTGAGTACAAGCTAATAAGGACTTAAGGGCTCTAAGCAGAGGTTCCACCAAGACTCACAGTTCCAGCTGAGGCACGTGGACTGAACTGGGAGGGAAACACTCACCAAAGCTGTTCAGGTGTAAGCAACAGTTCAAGTCTCCAGGACTGGGAAATCAGCCGTCCTTTAGCATCAGCTTCTCTCCACTGTTTTCTAGAGGGAGGGAAAAGGAAAAAAAAAGTAGAAGTTCAGGATTAATTTAACATTTGGGATAACTTGCAGTGAGCCCTGCTTAGGCAAGTGCTTCTCCACAAACTCTTTTTTAAAATATTTCTGATTATGGGATGCAGATACTTACATTTGTGAATTATAGAGGTAATTTGCACCCACTTAGAGCTCCGTTTGGGGAGGTATAAAAATACCCCATTAACAGGAATCTGGTCCATTCCTCATAACCATTAGAAATTATATAGAAATTATTTCAGCTTCACTAATAATAGGAAAATCAGGCATTAATGTGCCTTTGAGCATTCCGTGACAATCTCGTCTGCCACTAAATGTATGAATGTTGTTCCTGCAGAAGTTCTCCTTGCCCTTTCATCCTCCTGCCCTCTTCAGCCACCCTCTTCACAAGAATGGAATGATACTGGAAGAAAGCAAAGTGTCCCAAGATTGTTCAAAGGCATCTCAATACTCAAGTTCACAGAACTGTTTGAAGTATGTGCTCGGTGACAGAGGCTGCATCCCTGCAATCCTGATCCCCCAGGGGTGTCAGATACATTCTGCATGTTCCCCTCCTCAGTGAGCCTGGCTGCACACTGGCCCATAGACATGGAATGTTAGGGATGCAGGGATAAAGCATTCAAAGGAAAGGGACTAAACAAGAGACTCCACCACAAAAAGGCATTTGTGTCCATCCCACCTGGGGACATTCTGAGTGTGAATCCTTTCTGATACAAATGCTGCATAAACAGACATCATTTAAACCCTGTAAGTGACCAAGCTCAAACATTCCATAAAGAACTGCCTAGAGAACAAAAGATTTTTTTTCCCCCGGGGATTCTTCCATGCTGGAACAACACTAAGATATTTTGGGAATGCTGCTCCCTCTGTAAAATTGACTCTAGATTCACCATGACAGGTAATTGTGGCAGGTAACAGAGCAGATGACCTGAGATTGTCCAAAGAGATTCAAGTGAGCAGGAAAATGAAGGCCTTTGAAGGCAAGCCATTTGGATCATCCCTCTCTGCAGTTACGGCTGTCATACTGCACAAGGCAGCTACAACTTCAGTTTCTTTCAGCTTGATTTGATCCTTGTGTGACAGTCCATCAAATTCACAAGTCAATCCCACAGCTGTATCATAACTTTCCCTAAAATTCACAGAAATCACACTGCTTCTAACTCTTTTAAGAGAAATGGCCTGAAATTAAGACTCTCTCCAACCTTTGATAATTATTTCCAGTGAGAGTGCAGCACCTCTCTGAGCAGATGTGCAGCTGAAAACCATGACAATGCAAGAGCAAGGCCTGCACAGAACCCACCAGTGGCTCAGGGAACCCTTCCAACATAAGGCTGGAGCAAAGCCTGCACTGCAGCAGGGTGCAGGCAGTGGTTCATCCCAGTCCTAGGCTGCTTGGCAGGGCAGTTCTGGCACCCTGAGCCCCTGTGCTGGCTGCTGAGCCCACCAGGCCCGGCAGGGCTGGGAATACCAGTGAGGAGCAGCCACGTGTGTCACTTCCAGCTGTGAAACTCTTGCTGGTGAGCACTTACAAGGAACACGCTTTACCTTCCCCGTTTTGGGAACACATCTCTGATTTTGAAGTGCACTGTTTTGTACAGGATTGGTTTAATGGTTCCATCCCAATCTCCCTCCAGAAAATGGGCAAGGAGTGCAGAGAGGCCGCACAACTTGCAGCCCAATCCTGCTGTCACCAGCACCTCTGCCGGCTCAGGGACACCCATGTGTCCCGAAGCCCAGCACAGATACCTGGATCAAATACAGATTCACAGGACAAGGAAAGAAAACTTCTCCCTTTTAGCCCCCCTCATCAAGAGCCTCCATCCCAAGGATCCATGGTTTAGTGTGGGGCAGTTTACACATCCTGGGAGAAGACCAAATCTGTCTCCTGGGAAGAGCTACAGGCTCAGCTGGCTCCTCGTGGGACACACCTGAACCTCCCCACACAGAACTATTCCAGGCATCCCGAGTAACTTCCCCTGTTCACCGTGCCCAGGTCTCTCCCTCTGCCCGGCAAAGGCTGCTGGGTTTCCCGAGGGTGCCCTGGCAGGGCCCATCCCTGGCCCCTCCGGCAGCTCGCCCGTGCTAGGCCGCGCTGAGGCCCTGCAGAACACCCTGACACCTGGGCGAGCTCCTGCACCAGGACCAGGCTTCTCCCCCACTCCTGCACAAGGACCAGGCTTCTCCCCCACCTGGGGCACAGCTTGGGAATAAACCCTTCCTACGTGCCTTGTGCAGGCCGGGGTGTCAGTCACGACACAATAGCAGCGCCTCGATTTAATCGCAGCCTTTCCATCAGCTGCTGCTTCGGGGCTTCCACAGCCCCACGCCTTTTCCTGGTGCTCCAGCCTCAGCCCTCCTAGGATTTCTGCCTTCTCTTGTTTACATCTGACGTCCCAAAATTAATCACGAATAAGCAAATCCATTCATGTTACTGGACCCTGCCAAGTGTAAAATAAAGGCACTAAAGGAATCAAACCTAATTTAACCCAATGCAAACAAGTCTAAATTTTGATTATTGGAAAGCAGATGGGACAGTGAGGCATTACATGACTACTGCTACAATGCCTGATTTATAAAAAGGAAAATACTATTTCATCAAAATCCATTCTTCATTGCAATGAATATATGAAATAACTAAGGCCCATTAAACCAAGTAATTCTCTTAAAATACCCCATTGCAGTGATAGGAACTAGTGTAAATACTGTCTCTTACTGCAGGATAAAAATATATGCTTAATTTTTTCTTTGTTCAGGGGTACATCAAACACATCCACTTCTTCAGCCACAATTCTATATGGTGGAAGTTGGAAGTATCATGCAAATCAGGATTCGTTCTCTTGGCAATAGCAGAAGAGCCCCATTGCACTGCCGGGGTGCCGCTGCCTGGTCAGAGGTGTGCTAGGACAGCCCGAGTCACACAGGGCATTATGCAACAGGGAGATGAAACATTCAGAGCTTCCTTTCCCAGCCTGGCTGTGGCTCCTCATTCACTCAGCAGCAATGATCTCCCAGGATTCTCCTAGAGAAGGAAATGGGTTAAACTGATGAGGTATTTTTAATGTGTGTTGACAAAGGTCCAGAGTGAATGTACAGTTACATTAGTTAAATTGGGACTGCTCTGCTCAGCCCCAGTAGGAATGTCTTCCTCTTTTATTATTTAAAGCTTCTGGTTTTTTTTAACATTTCGTTACGTAGAAAGAAGAAATACATCAGATGCAAATCCACTGGGAAAATATTCCTGCATTTTCTGTAAAATCACATTGAAGAAGCCATGGAAATTTGTTTCATTTTCACACTATCTTTACACTAATTTGTACACAGTCCTTTTCCTTTTCTTTCCCTAATTCCACTGTAGGGTGCAAAGAAAGAGGAAAGGAAAAGTTCCTTTTTGTACTCAGCTTGAACAGAGCATCCCTACACGGCGAGGATAAGGATCAGTGACACCATTTCAATCCCTGTGGTTTCAGTCCCCACAGTGACAAGCAGAGGAGAACAGCCTGGAAGAAAAACTCCAACTGAGATCCTCCTCAGTGATAAATTGTCTGTTGTCACCTAAGAGGACAACATTACATAGATTTTGTAGCTGGTGCGGGAAGATAATCAAGTAATGCCCTATCAGGTCTCTGAGTTAGTAACCTGAGTTACTCTGGATGCCACCAGGATGCTCCCCCAGGCAAGGGAACCCTACACAAACTCAAACTCTCCTCTGCAGCAAATCTGCCTGCACTGCCATTCCTGGAATCCTTCCACAGGGAATTTCCTTCCTTTCCTTATCCTTTGAGGGCAGAATTCAGCACTGAGTGATTTGATCAGACTGTGATTGCTTTTGTATATGTGAGCAATCTGTGCTCACTCCCACTCAGACCTGCTTGGCATGTTGGCCAAGCTGCACATGGTGCCCCGTTTTCCCCTCAGTTCTAAAATATTCAGTTGTCATTTCTAGTGAACAACAGCACTGTGGGGACTTTTTAGGGAGACCCCAATCCATATGGCAACTGGGCCTAAAATTATGTATAGGTGCAAGTTCCCTGGTGCAAGAATGCATCAGTCTTGTATTACAAACAGCCCGAACATAAACAGATTTTACTGTTATTGCTTTAGATAAAATCTTTCACCCCTTCCAAGGTTTTATATCATTTCACACTTATAGGGAAAAGTCCCAAAAGCTTTTCAAATGGGATTCAGCCACAGCTGCTCTATCATAAATCTAGAGAATTAAAATGTGCAGTGAGACAGTTTGGCTAAACAACATCTTAATTTCCTTCACGTGAAGCAGCTTGTATAAACAGGAACAGCAGCGGGGATGGGAGCTTGCTCAGGACATGGAAATGGAGAGAAAGGGAGAGCAAAGCACGAGGAAAAGCAGCACTAGAGGAGGCTGAAGGAGAACGTGGGGGAGCCAAGGAGAATTAATGAAGTCTTTGGAGTCAGAGAGCACGGGAGGGAAGAAGAGAGGGAGGGAAGGGAAACATTCACCTCAGCCATACGTGGTGAGATCACCAGTTCCCGATCGTGAAAAGCCCCTCTGGAGCCACTGGAGATCCCACTGGCAGTGGGAAGACAGAGCAGCATAACCTGGCATCACCTGTGGGACTCTGGGAAGAATTTAGATTTTGCAGTCTGGGAACAAATTGAGAAATTACCTTGCAGTTTTCCCAAATCAATCCCTCCATGGTTTAAACAATTCTCTTGCTGAATCCTGGTGGAGCTTCTCCATTTCTGACTCAATCCATGCAGGCATGCTGCCAGCCCAAGGTGGGTACTGGGTGACTGCTCAGTGTATTGCAGCTTTTAGCAGCCACACCAGTGAGTTTTCCATGAACAGCAAATTCAGGATTAATACCAACCCCAAATGTAACACCTGGCATGCAAACTCCTATACACTCTTGTACAACCAACTAAGCTGGCAGCTGGCCATTCTTATACAAATACTGAATACCAGAAGAAAGAAAAAGAATCAAGAATCCTACAGGTCTCACTTCTCACTCAATTAATCAGAACCATATAAGAAAGATACTGTGGCTCATTACAGGGAAAAAAAATGTTATTCCTGATGGAAAACATGCTTTCTCCTGATACCAGCAACCAGGTGGCAGCTAAACAATGAACTGTCGAAGAAAACTGGCAAGAGTTTTTCTTCCTCCAGCTAACATGGACGTGAGGTTTGCACTGCCAAGGTGCTTAATCCTGCCACTGTCCCACAGAGCACAGCCCCCAGGGCTGGGAGGGAGCAGCTCTGCTCTCAGCTGGACCCTATTCCTAACAGCAGCAGTTCTCTGTGACCCAGCAGTGCAACTGAAGCTGTTCCACAGCCAGCCAGCCTGGGAGCCTTGGGACGCAGGGCTCTGCAGCTGCACTGACCCTTCCAAGGGACAGTTTCTTGGGGCTTTGAAAGAGTCAGTTTTATTTTAGCATCTGCATGAAGTTCTTCCCTGTCAGATCAAATACAGTGATTGTATCAGCCTGTGCAGGTACAATTCCAGAATTGTTCCTGCTCTCAGTTCTAGATCTGGCATTTATATCCCAGCACTGCCATAACTGGTGGACGTGGCTGGAATGTCTCAAAGGCTTAAGAACAGAATGTCTCCCTCCTGCTGAAACACACTCCATGTATCAGCACCACTTTATGGGCCTCTACCTTCCCCTGTCAGTCCATAAAAGTGCCTGCCAAGTTCCACTTTGGAATGGGGCAGGAGCAGCCCTGGGGGATGGCTCTGCTCTCCCTGAGGCAGAGCTCAGCCACATTCACCCACTGCAGGGCACAGCAGGGAGTGTTGGCAGTAAATTGGGAATCCACAGCCCGAAAAGAAGCCACCCTTGTCTGCCAGCACCAACAAACACTGGGAACAGCTGGGGGCATTAAAGACTGCCAGAGCCCCTGGTGAGTATGGCCACAGCACCACCTCCCTGTGCATGTGCCATCAGGAATAATGGGATATGCAGGTTTGCACTAACCCCTTCCTTCTTCAAATTCCTGCTATTCCACAGCCAAGTCCCACCAGAGTCATTTCCAAGCTGGTCAAGGGCAGCAGGAAAGGCCGAAGTGTGGAGACCTTGAGTCTGAGCTTTGATTCATCTGCAGGGTGAGCAGAAAGAAGAGTGAGCCTGCTAAATGCTGCAGTGTGGTGTGGCACCGTGCACTGGGGCAGGAACTGCAACAGCAACACCAATAACAGAGCTGAGAGCACAGAACAATGGCCTAACTTTGATCCCAGAATTGCTGTGCAGGACACCCAGGGTTAATGTGACCCCCAGCCAGGATGATCTGTGTCTCTGCCTTTTCTCCCAGGTGAGGCACTCTCGTGTCTGCAGGACAGGTTCCCTCTTTCTCACAGAGCTCCTTTGGACCCCTCTCACCTGGCTGAGGTGTCACTGCTCAAACTGCAATTCCAGAACCCCCCAAGGTCTGTCCTTCCACTCACTGCTCTGTCCACTGGTGGACTCAGTCCCAGCCAGGGTGCCCAGTCTTGCACTCCCGTTTCCACGTGGGCACAAGCAGGGGATCGGAGCAGCTTCCCAGGCAGAAGTGCTCCAGACATGAGCAGGGACAGACTCTGCTGGTTCGGAGACCAACTGCCCTCCAACAGTGGAGGGGGAATCCCTGGCACCCCTCAGTGTTGGGAATGTCTGGTTACATTCCCAGGGAACCTGGCCTCAGGAACACCATCCCTGCCTCGACACCTCTCTTCTGCCCTCGCTGCACTTTTCTCTCCTGATTGTTCTTAGATGGAGTGCAAGCTGGCCTGGTGAGATTTTTGGCAGCCTGAGCTCAGCCTAGCTATTAAGGCACTGTGGATTTGTGGAAGCAAGTCTCTATTGCACCTTTGGGCTTTGCTACAGTCCCAGAGCACAAGTACAGTCTCATTCCTGACTTTTCCCACTGTCTCCACTACTGACCCACAGCAATCACGAGCTGCAGAGCCAATTCCTAAGAAAGGCTGCTTTAAGATAAAACAAAATAAAAGACTCCCTCCTTTTAAAACAGAAGCACAAGGCCCCAAGCAAAACATGCACACAATTAAATTGATTTGTGTATGGAAATGTGGTGAGCACATGAAAATGCAGCATATTTCTGTGCTGCCTTGGGCTTCTGACTTTATGGAAATCCACTCCAATATATTAAACCCTATTTGTCCTTTGAAAAACAAAACCCCATTATTAACTAAATTGCCCAAACTGAATAAATATAATGTCCCATGCTAGCTGGATTGCCTATTTAAAAAAGAACCCCAAACTAACAGTTCATATCCATTTTATTAATATAACTGTCTTTTCAGGAGAAAAAAAGGAAAAAGACAATGGCAGAGTCTCTTATGTTGACATAAACATTAATCAGCAAGTCACCAAGCAAAGTTCATAATCCAGACAGGCTTCTGCTTTCCAGACCAAACCGAGCACAAAACAGTGACCCACATTGAGTGAGAAAACCTCACTCCTGGGCTGAATTAAATCCAAAATGCCTATTAGTAGGTTGGTTCTTAAAATGAGCAAAGTACTCTTTCTGATGGAACAAGATATTTCAAATGAGAATCTGGGAAGTCTCTTTCCTCAGGGGTCAGTCCCTGTAACTTCACACAGTTGTGCCTCAGGGCTGTGTTTTGTGGATATATTGGTTCTACCAGACCAACAACTGCTGTTTCAAAAAGAGTAATAAAATTTTCAAAACTGAAGGAGTGGGGGGACTAGGACAGACAAAATCCTGCAACCCACAGGATTTTTGAAGCACTGGATCATGGTTCATTCTCCCACCCCTTCTGACTCCAAAGGAGTTTTATCATTGACCTTGGTTGGTTATGCCAACACTGAGCACTCAGGACTGTAAACCCTGGAAGATTCACTCACAGAACCTCAGTCCACTGCTTGTTTAGTTGTGAAGGATTTATCAAAACACACACTTGTGTAGAAATGTTGCATCTGGATAGCTGGTGCTGGTTCTATTTCACACCTCATCCACCTGACCGGTTTCTTTTCAATTCCTGTATGTAATCAGGTGTGAGAAAACACCTGCTTTACCAATTCAGGCAGTGGCATGACGGGATGTGACCCACATCACGTATTTGCTGAGAGGCTTGTAGCACTGCCGTGTGTCCTTGTGTAGGGAGACTGCAGGGATCAAACCCTTTTCCTGCTATGACAGTGTTTACTGAGACCAAATCACAAAGATGAATTCCAAGATCATCAGAATTAACTCCTGACAAACAATAATGATATTCAAATCGAACACTGTTAAACATAAATTAGAGCAGAGTAAAATAGTAATATTGAACTAGCAGCAAAATTCTTGGAGTTATTTAATTCATTCAGTGAAAGTCGTAAGTTGTGATATAATATTTAATTGAAATATATTTCTGTCAGCTGGACACAGGAAAAAGTTGTCAATGTTTTGTTCGAAAGGGACAAAGTGTGTGCTCAGTGACAGTTCAAGGAAATGAACACTTGCATGGTAGAGTTATGAACACCTCCATCCAAGACAAAGCTTTGCTACCAGCACCTATCCCAGGCCCATCAGGACAGGTGTTCAGAGGTTCTGCCCCACTGGGGGTTTGCTGGCCACTGCAGCTCAGAACAAGACATCCAGCCACAGATTTCATTCCAGCTGGAAACATTTCCCAGTCTCTCCCAGCTCAGTCCAGGACAGAACATCTGTGTGGTCCACAGATGGCCACCAGTGACACCCCCGTGTGTTCATGGGCAGGTGATAAAACCAATCCAGCCCCATGAGAGCTCCCATGGAGCTCACCCCCCTCACAGGAAGAAGACTGACAGAGACTCAGGTTTTAAATATTAAAAGCATGAAAATACCACGGTGAGCCGATATTTCAGTGCCAATTCGATGGAAATGCTGGCAGTAGGAAGCGCTCCAGGAGACCCCCTAGCACAGACACTGGGTGCAGAGGAGAGCAGCCAAAGGAGAGCACCAGTGCTGGCTGAACCCAGCAGCTCCCCCTCACCCCCGGAGCTCTGAGAGCTCTGAGAGCTCTGGGCTGTGTGTGGGCACAGGGCAGAGGTGCCCGGGCACGGCCTGGGCACCACAGGAGGGGCAGAGCCTTTGCTCCCTGGGTCCTGACGTCCCTGGTCAGCACCAGCTGCAGCTGCTCTCTGCTGCACAGGCAGGGAATAAGGTTTCCTTATTGCTCAACAAAAGCTGCTCTGTTGGGATGCTGTGGTTGGGGTTTGTGGTGCTCCTGCTGCCAAACACCTGCATTTATTCAGACACAAGTGCGAAAGCATCATAGTTTGTGATCTGTGTTTCTGTTGTCAGACACCAACCCCAACAAGGCATCCAGTGAAAACTGCCTGGGAACTCTGCTCCGATGCTGCGTTTTGGTGCCTTCACCCCCTGTACACCAAGAGTGAGCAAGTGAGTAACAACAGCAGCCCCTTGAGCTCAGCGCTGGGCAATTCTGCATTAGCAAATGTACTGCAGAATGTTTGGGGGATAATCAGACTCCATTCAGTTCTGCTTTTTCTTTTGTATTTTTAATGTCAGTTGTGACTTGCTTCCTTTTATCTGTACAGTGAGATTTTCCTCTTGGTTCTATCTGAAGTGGTGCATTTTATTTATTTGTTTTATTATTATTACAGATAACATAACCAATATGTGTGTTTTAAGAAGGATGACTTCATCTGACTTGCTCTGTTTGTTTAGGCTGAAGTTATCGGCTGAGAAATCACCAGGAGACTTTTCAGAGTGCAGTGCCCTGTGCCCACAGAGCAGCCAGGTGTAATTACCAGCTTACTTATGATGCCAAAAGATCTGCATACAAAAATGCATCTGCATACAAAAAAGGCATCAGCTGTGCCTTCTTAAGGTCTTACACACCGAAACATTGTCTTAGCTGTGGCAATGGAGACTGAGCTCATCAGGGAGTCTGGACCCTGAGCTTTTCCTTCCTGCAGTGCTGCTGGGATCGCAGTTGTGCTGCAGGTCACCCTGTCCTTCAGCCCTGGAAATCCCAGACAAGCTGCACCACAGCACTGGCACCAAATGCAGAACACGCAGAGCCAGGGGGACAAAGCTGATGCAAGAGCAGCTCTTTCAACAGCCCTGGTGCCCCTGGGCAGGGGCCACCGGCTGTGGCACGGTGGCACATGGACGTGTGGTACCTGCCAGGTGTGCCACAGCCACAGGGGGACTCACAGCAAGAAGCCACAGCACATAAACAGATACAACTGAGAGTTGGCAAGAGCTACTCCACTCAAACACACTCCTCCTACAGCAAGTCAAATCAGAAAGTAACTCCAACAAGGAATGCAGCTGTGTTAGATTAGCCCTAAAAGGATTCTCTTACAAAGGCACTGGCAGAGCCATTTCATCACTGCCATAAACCAAATTTGTATGAGCAAGCACAGGGCTCTTAATCTGGATTTATGACTCTGCTACCAACTCCATAAACCATCTACAACCACTTGAGTGGCTGTATTAAAGTCAGCTGTGTGGGAAAGAATGCGAGTCTGTCAGCTTCAATGAAAGCATGCCCACCTTGCACTGATGCTGAATCTGACTCCAGAGAACTAACTGGAGCTTGACTCAGGACACACATACAGCAGATGGTACAGTCCCAGCTGTATTTTGGGAAACTGGATGACTCAGCTATTTCTCTTCTGATTTTTTCATCTCTTCAGAGCTTTCTTGGTTCTCCTCAGGAGCTGAATTTACACATCCTTCCCACAGAACCTGCAGGCTGATCCCACCTTCACTTTACAGCAGCATTTTATTTAGCTGGCACAGTCCTCTACCCAGGAACTCCCGGAGCAGTTTGCCCTTTGTCTCCTGCCTGAAAGATCAGGATGCTGTGGGTGCCTGACAGCTTTTATTCTCTCTGTGTTATCAGAGCAAACACAGCCCTGCTCCTGCCCAGAGGGCTCTGGGCTCCACGGATGGTGCCAGTGCTGGCTATCACGACTGGGATTGTTCTCTATGCGCGTCGTACTGCACCAGGGTTTTGCTTAGCCTCGTATAACATAGTCAGTATTTCTTTCCTTCCCCCACCGTGTCCTAAAATAACACTTTTTATGCCCAATCCCTGTCATTCAGGGGAAAGTGTGTATGGAAAATTATTATGTTGGGAACATGTATTTAAACAGCTGCCAAAAGTACACAATTTTAAAATAGTAAGAGCAAAGCAGAGCACTGTGGGGTCTGGCCAGAAGAAATCTTCACTCCAAAAAGCTTATTTCATATACACAATAATTTCCCCAAATAAATAATGCCATAATGCTAATCATGTTTATGGGATGAGACGGATCTCTTCTGCACGCTGGCACAAAATTCAGGTTAACTGACAAGAGGCATAATTTACCTTGAGTTCTCCTCATTAGGCACCACTGGCAGCTTCTCCTGAACTAGGAGGAATAACAATTAACTTCAGATGGAAATATGAAATCTAAATTACAGTTGCTAAACCTAAGAAGAGTAAGGAGAAGATTCTATTATAATAAGATATATTCAAATTACATACACAGCACCTTTAATTTGGGAGAGTGGGCTCGTTAAGAATGACAGAAATGTGGATAGAGTATGAAGTTCAGTATTTCTTTATATTCCTCAAACAAGCAACACAAGACTGCACCTTGTTTTCTCTCAGCATTTATATACAGATAATCCTAAACAGCTTCTCAACTGTTAGATACAGGTACAGCTTATCACACTCTCTACTGGGCCTATTTCCACCCTAAATCTTCCAAAGATTACTGCAGAGGACACCAGGAACTGTGCTTGAAAAAGAGTAACAGCTTCTTCAGTTTCTCACCTTTCCCTCTATGATGAGGACTCCAAACACATGGGAGTGAACTCCTCAGTTTGTATTACTTGATTCCTTGTGCTTCTTTCAGCTGGGGAGCCGCATGGCACAGCTCCTGTCCCAAACCACCCCTCCTGCTTAAACATTTATTAGAATTTTATTCAGAGATCAAGTTCTCACAACGGGGACTGCTTTGAAGCCATGCCTTTAATGGGCCTTACCCTAGACATGCTTGGAAGCCATGGAGGGGCCTGGGGCACTTCACGTCCCTCCTTCTGTGAAGTGACTTGGGATGTTACCACCCAAGGATGTCCTATAACTGACAGCTGCATTACTGTGGCAGTGCTCCATGTTCCAGAGCATCCCTTTAATCCCAGGCATTGTTCTCAGACAATTTCAAGTTTCTTCCATTTACATTCAGACAATGACATGTCACTGTTCCCTCACATATGGTCAGCTCACACTGAGTTATGAGATTTCATTTCTGCAGCTTGCACAGGAAGTGGAATAAACTAAATAAAAATTCCTGGTAAGAATGGCAGCTGACTGATACAGAACCAGGCCCTCATAAAACCCATTATTCTGGTACAGTTAAGGGGAGGAAAGAATTTATAAGACAGACTAGATTTTTTTCCAAGAGCATGTAAATAATTTATGAATTCAAGTTCTAATGGAAAGCAGGTGGGACCTGTACTATAAATGGCTGCAGCTATAGAAAAGTGAAATGCTCACTGAACATATCTTGGTAGGTAACCACAGAGCACTCCTCTTTAGAAAATACAAAATCCAGAATTGTTAATCTTTGTTTTGGCAGAGGATAATTCTAGCATGATAAATTGCATCATCTTAAATACCACCTGGAAACAAATGGTGGAAGTATGTGCTGTGTTAGAAACCGCTGTGACATTTCAAACATTCTTGTCCTGCTTCTTTTCACTGTAAGCCAGCACAGAGCCCAAGCGGGAACATCTGGGACCAGCACACAGCATGGCAGAAACACAGGCAGAGAGGCTCGGCCGAGTTTCAGACGCGGCACGCTGAACGGGAGGCGGCTGCGGCGGAACCTCCCACGAGCGATGTTTTCACCCTTTGAGGTGCTGTTCTCAGTGTTTCTGGGCACTCAGCCTCCAGGGACCCCAAGGGGATCTCTACCCACCTCCCCCAGCCTCAGTGTCTGGGGGCTCAGCTCGTGCTCTGTTTGCTGTCAGTGCCCTTCCCAGCTCCACAAGAGTTACAGTGGGGAAGGGCTTTTCTGGCAAAAAAAACAAAAAAAGGTAAGATCAACATTTCAAAACAGGACAACTGTGACTCTATTTCCAAAAGCTCCCTCTGCTCCCATCCTTTATCTTCCTTGGGCTGTCACCTGGGAAGGCTGTTAATGTTTGAAAGGGGGATGTGCCAGGAGCTCCTTTTTACACCAGATTTTTAAGTTATTCCCAAAGATTCTCTGATTATCCCAGGGAAGCTGTGATTTCACAGCAGGGTGTTCATCAGTTTGGCATGGAAGCAGAGACACAGGCCCAGGTCAGAGCTTAACCAAAGGCAGGGCAGCTATAGCTGTAACCAAAGCAGATGTGACTGACATTTTCTGGGGGTTTGAGCTGTAATAAACACATTCATTAACTTTCTTCTAGCAAAACCGGGGCATGGAAAGGCAGTGGTGTCACCTCCTCAGGTGCTTCTTTATTCAATGCCCTGGCACCCAAACCCTTCAAATTTAGCAAGTAGTCCAGCCAGGTAAAGCTTAGAACTTCTGAAAAAGCTTCTTCAGAACTTTTGAAATTTCAGAGCTTCTAAATCTTCTGGGTTTGAGCTCAGAGAAAAGGAAAACCGCCATGGACTGACCCCTGCTCCTGAGCCCTACCACCAGCACAGAAATGTCACATTAGCCTGGATCTGTATTCCCTCTTCACCGTGTTCTAAGCTTTCTGTGTATCTCAGCTCAAACAAAAGAACTTCATGTGCATCTTATTTTATTAAGGCTGATACAGAAAAAACCTTATTATTATTATATTGGAAAATCCTACTGTGCTTCCCCAATACAAGATGAGACGAGAATTAAAAATGAAGTATCACTTGTCAGTATCTTTATAATAACTAAAGCTGGGAACTCTAAATGCATCTTAACAAAGCTGTGAACATCTTCATAAATTCAAATATCTAATCTCCTAAAATGCTGCAGGTAGAATGGTTCATTTTTAAATCCTCCAAAAATTTGGATTATTCCCTCTAATCTTCACTAAATCATACAAAAGATAATGAAAAACTATTTTGTTTTAATCACTCCTAGCAAAATCATCTGAGAAATCTCATCCTTTAATCTCCTCATAAGTGCCATCAAGACGACTGCATCAGCAAAGATTTTGTTACTGGCCAGAGGGGAGCCGCAGCCAAGTCTGTGATTATGGAATGTTTCAGTGCTTGTCTGACACTGGCAAGGGTTTTCCAGGGAGTACAAGCTCATCAGAAAAAAAAACCCCAACTATCACATTTCAGTCTTGTCTCACACACACTTCCAATTTTAATCTCATTCTGCTCAGTCATCTTATGAAAGATACTGTACATTTTCATTTATCAGCCCAGCAGCATTAAAGGCTTCTTAAGAAACCGGTATCTGCATCAGACACAGCATGAAAAAGCAACTGTGAGATAAAAGGTAAAGTACCTTTTCTTTATTGCTACCATATCAACTATGAAGATTATCCAGGATATCTGACATTAAGTTATCCAAGATGCAGCAGGGTGTCCCAGGAGTGTTTCAGAGCATAGGGTACACAAGACCTGGGGAGATGTAGGAATAAATATTTATAAACACTCTTGTGAATTTTGCGTTGGCTCAGCCATCAGAGCAGAACATTACTTACACAGTAAAAGCAAGCTCCTGTCTGTAAACAAAAACTAACAATCAGGGTGATAATATATGCTGAGGACAGAGGATTTTTGTCTCAGGTAAAACAAATAAAACTCGTAAACATGGGAGCACTCAGTTAGCAAAAAAGGAGGAATAGTGTCACACATCACACAGTGTGAACTGTGCCCAGAGCTAAAGAACAGTTGTAAATGATGTGTAAGCAAAGACAGTATTTACCTATAACTGTCAAGAAAAGCTTGAATAAAATATAAGGTCAAAAAAACCTCTCTTTGAAGAAATTGTAAACTGTAAATGGAAAGAGCTGAAATCTCACAATGTAAGCAGTCAGTTGATGCTACATTTGGAATGGAAAAGGGCACAGGATGGGGCTCCTTCAGCGCAGGTACCCCAGGCAAACACTGCTCTGGGAGCTCAGGTGCGAGGGAGGACTGA
>WAAG01038901.1:20674-43720 GCA_013390105.1 Tichodroma muraria | reverse complement strand
TTTATAGTAACTGTATGTCTTCAGTGAAGCACGACCAAGTCTAAAAAGAATGTTAAATGGGCAGTACTTCCCTGGTCTGGGGAAAGGTAGTATGGAAATTTCATAGCACAGCAAATGAAAACAATTAGCTACCCCTGCAGCCCCCAGCCCAGGAGGAGCTGGTCAGGTAGCGGTCATCACATGTGTCTCTTCGTGTTTTCCAGCACCGTTTCAGGTGCCTGGGAAATACTTGCTCCAAACTGGGGCTCTGCGGCTATATAGGCTAAGTTTATAAACCCAGTCACAGCCTGATGCGCCAGTGACTGGCTCAGAGATACCTGACCTGCATCTCCAGGACTGAATTTGGGTTTGAAAGTGGTGGCACCTGTTCTGTCTGGGCTGTGGGTATGCTCATTAAGTCTCACGATGTAAGCTTTAGGAAGTGGATGGAGAAAGCTGAAATATTGTATATGGCTTTGCCTGGAGCCATTCTGGGTTAGGAGGAGAGGCAGCTCAGCTCTCTGCTGTGTGTGACAAGGTAGGACACAGAGACACATGGCCTCTGGCCCGTGGAAGGATTAAGGATTAAATATTAGATCCCTTTTCTATCTTCTAGGCTTTTCATTCTTGTTGTTTGGCTTTTTTCTTTTCTGACTCCTTCCTCTAGCTGTAAGAAGCTTCGCAGTACCAGGGTTTAATGGAAGGTTTTAGCTTGTACATAAATGGGAAAAGCCCTGTTCTGTGAGGGGAGATCCTTGAACCAGCCTTGGACCAAGTTGTGAATTGAGTCAATATCAGCTGTTTCCAGGCTCAATGTTTTCCCTTTTGGTTTATTACTGATAAGATGGAGAAAAGGGTCATGAATATACATAGCTTACTGAAGTGACTGAGGCCACTTTTCTTGGTCCTGGATTTGGGACATATAGACATGTGGGAGCATGGCTGGTCAGTTACTGTTATCCTTTCTGAGATTTTGGGAGAGACCCTCTCCCTTCATCAACTGTGAAAACTCCATGTGCCTGAATCCCTACGTCTGGGAAACTTCCAGTGAGATACCCATGTGCATTTGGAGCTGGGCTTCCTCAGCTGCTCTCCCAGGCTCGTGTGCCCTACATACCACCAGATCCCCTTGAGGCACTTGAATCATGCTGAAAGTCATGTAAAATTTCAACTGTGATTTCTGCAAGGGCAGGCATTTCAGCTGTGACACTTTACCTTGCCAGAAGCCATGAAATCTGTTCAGATATTTTTGTGCTTGCCAGGGAGAGCTGACCTTTTCCTTCGGGTGAAGGGTCCAGCTTTGGAACTACCCTTCCTTTGCTCTTGGAGTTGGCACTCCAAGAGTCACCAGTGTTCTTAGCCAGAACTTTGTGTTTCAAAAAGTATGGGCAATTAGGTCATCATTTCAATTATTTATGTGCAAGTTGTTGTCTTTTTTTGTTTCAAAAAACGTTCCAAAAGGCTGGAGTTCGGCTGTTACTTAACATGATGAAACGTAATTTTTTAAGAATGGTGTGTCTCCCAGTGGCTTTGAGCACTGGGTTTCTTATTCTGTGGAGCTTTTAGCTTCTTAGGGAGCTTTTTTTCGAATGTTCTCAGCATCAAGAGTCCCAGAGTCAGGCGAGTAAAGGGTTGGAAAAGGCAGCTCTCTGTCTGAGCTGCTCCTTGCACTGTCAGCTGATGTCTGTAGCTCACATCTCTCTCCTGCTTAACCTGGCTGTGACTGTAACTACTGGGAGGTCTCTCCCATCTGCATTGGAGCACTGTGGTGGCTCCTGACACTTCCACCAGAAGAGACCTGCATCTTGGATTGCATGGGAAGGGGAGGACATGGTGTTCCAATGCTCCTCTCTCTTTCAAAGCCACATGAGGTGTCCCTTGACTGGAAGCCACTAGTTTATCACTGTGAGCCATTGTCCATGCTGATGGATGAGGAATGTCACCTATATTTCTCATGTGGGGAGAGCAAGCAGATCTAGAATCCATGATGACACTGTCTTTGCTCTGAAATACATCAAGGATACATCACATCATCTAGCCTCTGCAAGGATTTCAGTGTCTTTTATTAGGGAATATGAAATGTGGTCTCACAAATATTTCTCCTTGTTGGCATTTTCTCTAACATAACAGTTCATCTTTCTTTTTTTTGTTGTTGTTTTTTCAACCCCTCTCCAATATTGTACAGAACATCTGTGTCAAGTTTTTTCTCCTTCTTGTGAGGTTCATTCTTAGCTCTCCTGTGGCAGCAACATACCCATCAATAGTGAAAAATTTCATAATCCTGGCAGAGCAGTATGGTCTCCATGAATCACATTTCAGAAAAGTGCAAATTATTTAATGTTAAATTTCTAAAAATTATTTAATTCCTCATGTATTAGTAAACTTGTTTGTGCCTTTAAAGACATAATTATCGTGATACTGAAATCATATCTAAATCCAACTTTGCGTTGCCATATGGCACAACCTGTAGACACTAAGACTCTGGGAATTCATGTATTAGGTTGCCAGACTGATGTGGTGGATAAGTAGATTGTCATAAAAGTAATTAGTTTCAGTGTATGTGGATTGCACTTGGCCTTTTTTGTTGTTAAGCTTTTAAGGATTGATCTTTTAATGTTTTGCTGTGATACAAAAACAAAGCATCTCACAGGAGGACAATTTGCAGTTAAAAATTTTTAGTATGTGTTTGCTGAAGGAAATAAAAATAAAATAGATCTCACTCTTGCTAGTGTTTAGGATATGTCAGGAATGCTTACTTGTATTTATAAGGATGTTTCTGTTGTTGATTTGCAACCCACCAGGGTTCTAACTAGTAGCTAGGTTTGCTGTTTGTGTCTGTGTTCAGAGCTCTGATATACTTTTGGCTACAAGCCCCGTGGACTAGGAGAGGAAATAAAAATAAATTAAAAAAATCATAAGCAAGTCCTTCTGAGGCTGACTGATGTCATGCAATGTGATATAAATGACTGTTGGATGGCTATTACAGTGATCAGTGAAGGCAGTTTAGTTGCAGTAGTTTAATTTGGTAATGGTAATTAATTTACGTCAGGAGCTCACTGTTCTTGATGCCGATCTATCTCACAGGTAGTCAAGCTGGATTTCGAGGCTGGGTTTTTGTCTCACTTTTGGCAGCAGGGATTTTCTGTTGCAGAGTGTGACTTGGAATGTGAATTCCCAGCTGGAGCTACCAGGGAGTCCCAAAGCCGGGAGAGAGCCGTTAATGGTCCCTTTGACCTGAGAGCCCATCCTGGAGCTGTGCGTGCCCTGGATCTCCCAAGGCTGTAGCACACCTTGGGGCTCTCAGCTGCTTGGAGCTTTTTGTGTGCATCTGGAAGGTTCAGGAGCCCATTGTCAGAGAGAAAGGGGGAGGTTACAAACCTCAGCCAAAACAAGGATATTAGACAAGTTTATTAAGTTTTCATGAGTTTAATTAGATTTTCAGACAGTAACAAAATTACAGAGTAAGTGAAGCTCAGTGTTTGCAAGTGCTGGGAGCTTTGCAGTGCTCTGTTCAGCAGTGCTTTAATAGTATCTTCAAATTTTCAAGTTATGTTTGAAAAATTAATAAATAGAATTTTAATAAACCCTCTTTTTCTTTTTTTTTTCCTTTAAATTGGCAAAATCAAGTCATTGAGTCTTATTCAGTCTATGAAAGTGTGAGCACAGAATACATTTCATGGTTGATTTATGAGCTCCCTGAAAATATGGTATATAATGAAATTCCGACAGGCCCTTAACAAAATTAGCATAACAAATAGCAATGTAATAATACCTTTCATGTCTGTGCATTCCTGCAGATTCACTGTCAGTGAACACTTGCCAAAGACCAGAGCACTTCCAGCCAGGGCTGGGCAGCATACCCAGACAATGCACACACAGAAAGCTGACTGCCTGCTGCATGGATGTGGAGTTATGGATTCGGAGTCTGCATGGGGAAAGATAAATCAGCAGTAATTCTAGCAAAATAAAATCAAATTAAGAATAGCTGTCTTCAGTTACAGAGTTATTGCTGTTATTATTGGCTATTACTAGCTGCTTAGTTATTACTAAGGCAAAACATGAAAAGTGTAACTTTTACTGCTGGCAGTACCTAATTTCAGGGTTTTGTGAGAATTAGGAAATATAGCTGAGATGGTAGCTAGAAGACCAGTAACGGCTTGGGCTGTCATTGTCCGCATATAAAATCTGCATTTATACTTTAGAACATTATTTTTATGAATTTTACAGTTGAGCATGGTTTCTACAGACTGGTGTCCTGATGCTTTGCCTGTGTCTAATGTTTGCAATATATAAGTTTCTGCAGATGTATTTCTTTAGAACATTTTTTTTTTTTAAATAGAATAACCTGGGCTGAAGCTGGATAACTGGGTCAGAGTCAGTATATTTTTATGTAGAAAAGTCTGGGCTATGGGCATCTCAGATTTAATGTCCAAACACAAGTGGTTTGCCACTAGGAATTTCAAGGGCATTATACTGACCTCAATCTGCTCACACAATCGCTGAAACAAATTAAAGAGCAGAAGTACTATGCAGTATGCAAAGGGATGTTGGAGGCTGTTGAAATACAAAGCAGGAGAAAGACAGTGAAAGCATAATCTTTGGTCTCCCAGCAACTGATGCACAGTTATGGATAGATGAAGCTAAATTTTAGCATTGAGGTTCATATATGCAGAGTATAATTATGTTTTTATTCTAAGAATGTCGTTAAAACAACGTTAGACTAAGTGGTTTCTTTTCAAAGGAAAAGTTAAAATGGGAGATGTAATTCCAGGCGAGTTAGTTAGAAAGAACTGTTTACTGTGTTTCTCATTGGCATATTGTTAAGATTATTTTGGGAAATACAGAAATGGGTGGGGACACAAAAATACAGTCTGGGAAATAGAAAAGGCCAGTGAGCTTTTGGTAAGACAGCAAAGCTCATAGGGGTGCAGCTTAAGCCAGGCCTGGGAAGACTTCGTGCAGAAGGTCAGAACCTTGCCTACAGAAATTTGGGAAAAGTAAAAATACTTGAGAGACAACTTTGTTATTCATACAGAGCTGTTTTGTTCAGTTTTAGCGGCATGTCTGTGCCTGTGGCAATCCTCAAATTTCCACTATCAAAATGTCAGGTTAGGAGGTGACTCAGTACTGGAGATTACAGTTTACTGGGGAGAGGAGCAGAGATAGAGGAGCCAAAACAGTTTGGGGAAGCCCAAACCAAGGCTTGACATTGTCGTAATAATTCAAGCAATTTTATTTCTTTTACTTAGCAGTATTGGGTAACTAAGGTAAAAAATGATCATCAAGAGGTTTTACCTTCATTTGTATGAAATGGGGACAATGTCCATCTTCTGCACTCAGCCTCAGCCTCCAGCTTTCTCACTGTCATTTTTTGTTAATGGAGGAATAAAACAACCACCCTAAGTTCAGTAGTATACAAATTGTCAGAGTGCTTTTTTCCCTGTTTTTTGCCTAACCAGGCTAGTATCCTGAAAGATTTGGGCTTCAGTCAGCATGGTCAGTGCATGGTCCATTAACCAAATTTCTTAGGTTTACAGTCTTACTCTTTAACACAAATAATTTTCTCTCATCATGTCCCTTGTAGCCCTTAGCAGATCCAACAAGGAGGGAGAGAGATGATTCTCAGGGAATCAAGCTACTTCTTTTATGCTTGTTACATTCATGACATTGCTCATGACAAGAGGGTCATAATCCAGCTCTACAGTTGTTACCTCATGAATTGTAGACCATATGAATTTGGTCTCTAAAGGATTAAAAAACTTTTAACCAGTAAGTATAACTGGAGGTTGCTTTACCATTTCTTAGACACAGACAAAAAGATACTCAACTCATGCTGAGTAATTGCAGGAAAGCCAACACTTGGTATATAATTTCCTCAAATACTACAGAGTAGACCACAAGAAACAAATTATCTGGTATCTCTGCCAAAGACTCTCAACCATAACAACTCTTAACAATCTTCAGCGTCAGATGTGTAAATTAATCATTCATTTCCCCCCGATTTCAATTTTCTCAAGGAAAATGCTTCCTAATCTCAGTTAGACCAGATTATGCTGTTCTAAATCCCAGGCACAGTGTGGTGGTGTGTGGGTAGTGTGAGTGTTGGTGTAGACACAGGACATGAGAGCTTCCCGTGTGATACGGTGCTGATAACTCACAGTGCAAGAACTCTCAGGACCTGGGGCTTCTTTGAAGAATTTAAAAGAATTTGAAATCGGAAAGATTTGCTGAAGAGATGCAGCAGCAATAGTATTTGTTGGGAGAGTTGCCTGTGCAGTCAGGAGCTTGAGAATCGCACAGATGAAGGTGCTGGAAGCAATTTGAGTTCTTGGGCTGCCTTGAGGGTGACTTAACTGCTACATTGTTTTTGCAATCTGTGTCTTGTTTTAAGAAAGGAGACCTAATCCAAAGCCACTTAATTTGAAGTCTGATATGTATGTCGTGATTTGATAAAATTTCTTGGTCAGAAGTTTCACATTTTTACTAGAAATGACACGTATTTATAATTTGCTGCACAAGTAGTTTTCATGTTTTAGCATAATTTAGAGTGAATTAATGGCTTGTTATTTATTGCCTAATGCTCTGTAGGAGTGATTTATAAAGCCATACTCTGCACTGCTTGTTACTTTGTATTCTCTGTGTTAGGTGTATCATCAATATCATTAAATGAATTCACAGTGGCATTGCTCTGGAACTATGGGTTTTGATACAAGGGTAACAGAACATAAATCAAGAATTATGTTTAATTCATAAGAGGCAGCAATCTCTCATTTAAGTGTAGGCTGGGCTAGATGGTGTCAAAAATATGCTTTACAATACCTCTTCTGATTACATTTCAGACCCTCTCTGTATGCCCTTATGTTCTCTGCAAGAATAATAGATAGCAATACAGTGCAGTTTGTCAAATGAATAACATTTCTAGTTTTATATATTTGGGTGCAAATGCTATCATTATTTTTACCGCAAGCAAAAAAGGAATATATTTACATGAATATACTTAAAACTATTCTTAAGGGAATCTATAAATTTAAAGACAAGTCTTGCCTATTCTTTGCAATAAATATAATTGTTAACTATATAAATTATACTTTAAAAATCCAATATTTTGTAGTATTTCTGGCTGGTATTTTTACTTGTAAGCAGAAATATAAATAAATATAATTAAACTTTTATTCTAGTCTTTCTTAACTCTTTAAATTTCTCTTGAACTAGTACATTAAAATCCAGAGCATTGAAAAACCTTTCAGAATATTTAACTAGTATAGTATCTGTTTACTTTTTTATAAACTTTATGTAAATATTTATTTTCTCTTTGGCTTTTGTAAACAAAAATTATTCTTACAAAGCCTAAATTTAGGATTGGCACTGACTTGAAAATGCATTTTTACCTCACTATTACTCCAAGTGCGTATGAACTCTTGACAGTATCATTCACATATAATGGCAATTTTGAAGCAGGAAGATTTAAAACTCTGTGCTTAGGATGCAGTTTATTTGAAGTGTTAATTATGCAGGAGCTAAGGCTGTCATTTTCTAGAAGTTTTCTCATCACTTCGCTGCAAGAAGCAGGACATTGTTCTGTTTGACAGTTCTTGGAGTTAGCAAAATAGTCATCACGTATTTAAATGGCTGGAAGGAATTATATTCATGGGAGAATACTAATGTTTACACATAAATCAGAACTGGAAAAAAATATTTTGTGAAAATGAAGGAATTCTTTTTGTTCAGTATTTTAAACATTTGTTCTCAGTGGAAACAAAGGACAGTAAAACAGATAACATATCACTGGAGAAGGAGAAAAATCAGCCTTTTTGTTCCAGCTTTCATGCCATATCCTGTGTGCCCTTTCATTTATATTTTCTAACATTTGTTAGAACAAGAGGAAAAAATCAATTGAAATATATGATGAAGTTTTTACACAAAGCTGGAAGAGAGTGTTGGGATTTTCTTTAATTTTTACTTAAAAATAAGTTGGAATAGGACACTTGCAATGGATAATTCTACTCAATTTGTAAACAAAACTTAGATACTATTTTATAACAAAAACCTCCTATATGTGAAAACTAGAAATTCTCATTAGTGTTTTACCCAAATCTTCCAAAAATGTTTCATCCTTCCATCTGACATTGAGCAGCCTTCCCTCCCGTTGCTGTGCTGGGTGACGTTAAGGTGAGTTTTGGGAAGGTGCGTGGGCTCTGAGGGATCCCTTGGTCTCAGGAGGTTGTGGCCCAGAGATTTCCAGCTCTTCCCTCCAGCACATGGGGCATCTCTCCCACCTCTGTTCGCAGCCATGCCCAAACTGCAGCAGAGTAGTTTGGAACACCTACTCAGTTTTGCAAAGAAAATGGATATCTTGTTAGTTATTGCGTCCTTAGGCTGGGCAAAAGGGTGCTCAGCACAGAGCTGTCATGTACCTACTTAATGTCATTAATGTGCTCAAGATCACAGAGCTCGTTTAGGATCAGAGGTTAATGGTGCAAGAATTAATTGCAAGCTCATTTCATTTACTAATACTTCTGAAATAACAGTGACTGGGGTAATTTTTCTTCATTATGTTGCGTGTCCTTTGATTAGGAGGGTGCTGTTCTAAAATGAGTAACTGCTGTACATGGTGACACAGTACAGATCCATTTCCTGGGCAACTGTCCAGTTTCTAGTCACTGATATTAAAATTTTCTGTCACCAGCATTAAAAGGTGCCCATGTCAGTTAAAGGCAGAAAGACAAAACATGCAGAGAAATTCAATTTAATGTAGCATAGGATGTATTTCTGGAGTGAAAATGCTGCTTATCTATCCCTCTTTCTCCCTGCATTAGTTATTTCTGAATTATTTGGTCCATTCCAGTGAAAGCTGACAACAACTTAGGTGTCTTTAATAATATTATCTTGGATGTCTGAATATGGAGGACCATGCTGGGAAGGATTATTATATACAAATGGAGAAGCGTTTGAGGAAGCTCAGGCTTGGCAAGAAGCTCCAGCTGAGCACGTGTTTTAACAAACTCCTCCTCAGCCAGAAGGGGGGGGGGAGTTGGGAGACCAAGAGAAAGTGTGGCTGCAAGTGATGAGCTTTCTGTAGATTAGAAATCACTTCTCCTTACTTCGGGCGTGGAATGACTGTGTCACACACTCCTGCTGCGTGGAGGGGCACAGGAAAATACACTAAGTTAAACCAGTACCAAATAAACCCATACTTGTCATGGAATCATGAAGCAGCATCATTCAGCATACCTGACACCAGGAAGGCAGACATGGATTCCTGAGTTCAGGAATGCAAGGCTTTAAACAGGATCTTTTAAAAGTATGTTCCCAAAAATTAAAATGGCATTTTCTCATTTATTTTGATACAAGTTTCAGAAGTGTTAATTGGTATAAATGTTTTTTTCAAACCATGCATAGTATTTTAAAGAGACTATTAAAAAATGTAGGTGTGGTTCATTTAAAATCCCATTCAACAGGACAAATCTTAGCATTTGAAAAGCAAAGATTTTCTGAAATGTAATGTATTTCGTTGTGCATAATGAAGCACATGAAATAGCCTGGGGAAAAAAAAAAAAAAGCAGTTTCATTCTTGCTTCCTAAAACCAACAGGTCAAAGCTCTTCACCATGTTCCTATTATAAACTCCTCAAAAGACCAAGTATCAGCTTGAGAAATATTGAAGAACAATTTTCCACAACACTACTGACAGCTGCAAAAAAGGAAGGTATTTCCCTGCAGCAAGACAACATGTAAATTTTTTTAGTAAGCACAGATCAAAAGATTTGTGACTGAAAACTCAGAAAAGACTCATGTTCTGGTTTACTAAAAGTATCTAAAATATTTGTAATGTTTTCTGTATCTCTTAGTTTAGAAATTTTGAAGTCGATAATAGAACAATGGTCAAGTGGAATACATATTGAAAGACAGAAATAAATAGACTGTTTGAAATTCTTGAGCTAAAAGGTACATATTAGTATGTCTCCACTGAATATTATTAATACATAAACCCAAGGCTTTAGTTTAAATGCAAGGGATTGACCTCAGGTTAATAAAATTAAAAACTTTTGAAATATATATATTTTTTTAAAAAGGGCAGCAATATCATGCAAGGAATCCAAACTTACTGTGAGATGTTTGATTGAGGGATCCTCAGAAATGGATGCACCTGGAAGCTAAAAGCCACACATCACCAGCTGTATTTTAAAACATTTTATTTGTTGTTTGCAATATACTGTTTTTAACAGTCTTCGTACAGGAATAGCATAGATTTATCTTTGCCAGTGGATGAAGTCTGCCTGTTCTCTTAGTGTGTGCCAAACAAGTGGTATAGCACAGTTAGAGCTGCTATTTTTACAGCATTGTTTTAGATGCTGTTCTCGGATATGTCTTATTTTCTTTTAAATTTACAATTGTATCTCTGTCATCCACACACCTTTACCAGCTAACAGTTTACTGCTATTTGTTCCATCCCTCTGATGGTCTTGCTTCAATTCTTTTGACTCCCTGCCACATCCATCCCATTCATAGCAACAAGGTACCTTCTAGCTTAGGTTATATTGTTTTTCCATTGTAGTTTTTCAAGATTTCAGCCATTTTCTGTGCAGACGTGGGATTTTTTTTTTCCAGAGATCAGCAGATGCCGGATGATCATTCAAAACAGGAAATTGCTAATTACATTTGTAGTAACTTTATGTAAGTTTTCATGAAATCTAGTATCTGTCATGAATCCATCCTTAGTCTGGTCAGTTTTACTTAGATTGCACTGTGAAAATTTATGTCACATATGGAATGCCACTGCTTCCCATTCCAGGGGACTCTGTCTGGAGCCAATACTTTGGGTATTTTTGTCAAAAAGAGAGCTCAGAAAACTATTGTTTTAGAAAACCTGTTCAATTCACCCTGACACTCGTGAATTTATCCTAGGCAGCTCATGGGAAGTGTCCCTTCCATAAGGGTAGAGGGAACTGGACTAAATGCAACAGTGGGCCTACTACTCTCAGTTGAAGAGGAGAGATTAGCAAGAAGAAACCCGTATTTTTTGTTTTTGTTTACTTGATGCAGTATTTTCACAAAACCTTAAAAACTGTATCACTCTGAAAACCCCATTAGAATATCAGTTATGAGAAGAGATCCTCTTTTATCGTTAAGTGTTAGCTTGAGTTTGATGTTTTATTAATCAACCATAAACTTCTTAGCTACACAAATTACAGATGAATTTCTCTAATTTCCAGCACCACTCTGTTGTGTACAGCAGCAGATGTGCAAGTCTCTGATGAATGCCTTCATCTGTAGTACTTGGAATTTGGGATTCCAGACAGGGGAATTTGAGCTCTCAAGCAATATTTCATGTAAAAAAAGCAATAATTATTTGTGTGTATTTGAAAAGTTCACCTTCCTGGCAACTTTACTGAACTGAATTCCCAATGTATTCATTTTGATAGGAAACCGTCATTAGCAAATAAATGAAGAGTTGAAATCTGGTTGTGTTTCACCCAATATCACCATTTCTTTGTTCACCAGGGAACATAGGGAATCCAGTATTGGTGCTAAAGAATCTCAGAGCATCAACAGGATATTTTCCTACAAAGATTCATTCTAGTGTTGTGCTCATTCTGCCAGAGACTTCTGAAAATAAATCTGTGCTCAGGAAAAATTAGTAATGAAAAAGCAAGAGCAACCATCTATCCTGGAAGTACTTACATTGTTGCTTAGATTCCCTGTTACTCTGGTTTCTTTCGAGGCTAGGGTTATAAATCTCTTCATTATTACTTTACTCTAAGAGAAAGGTTTTACGCTTTGATCTCTTTTTTAATAATAGGTTTAAAGAATTATTATCCACACTGTATCTAAAGGAGATATTATAGCAATGTTGCTTAGCAGGTAATTTGTTTCTGAGTAAGACAAATCATGAATTGTTTCCTAGTGAGAAACATGGATTCAAACTCATTATTGTTGGAACAGTATATTATATGGGAGGCTGCTGTCCAAATGAGTTGTAAATTCAGCATATTTATGCCTGTGTCAAGTGACTGACCAATTCAAGGTGAAGTTCGGGTTTTGTTTAATGTATTTTTGATAATTCTATTATTATTTTATTATGCAAAAGCATTCACAAATACCAGAACTGTGAGCCTTGACATGCTTTTAGGCAATGTGATAGAAGGTATAGCAGAGCTTTTTATGTTTTATTAGTGTAGTTGACCCTGCTTTGAGCAGGACATTGATCTGGAGACCTCCCGAGGTCCCTTCCAGACTGGATTTTCTCATGATCCTCTCTGGGGTGAGACACTGGGCAGGCCATGGTTTCCTGGATGGAGGGAGAAAAAACTGCCCATAACTCAGAAGCAGCTGAATTCAACCATTCTGGAGCTGGCAGCAGGGGCAGAGGGTGGGTCCTGACCCCAGCTGTGGCTCACAGAGCTCCCACCCACAGCACAGCTGGAATCCAGAACCAAGGGATGCTGAGCCATTGCTAACACCTTGCAAGGGGAGCTCAGGGACTTTGCTCAGCCCTAAGAGCTGCCAAAAGTTGATGGTTTGGAAAGCAGAGCTGGAGACAGGACTTGTGGAAGGACACAGAGAACAGTTTTTTTCTCTTTTAAATTCGATCTCTCTGATTGAGGTAGGAAAGGCTGGATTGGATTTAGGCATCTACATGTCTGAGTGTCTCTTAATCCCAACCCTAAAACAGTGCTCTAATGGGCATCTCTGAAAAAAGTCTGTGTTGAAGAAAGGCCAAACTGTATTGAGAGCAGCAGGATCCATGAATCCAAGTTTCCTATGTCTTTGGACAGTAAACCCCAATAGCACCCACACCACAGTACTCCCAGGGGCTCTCACACTACACTTCAATCTTGCCTTCAATACCTTTAAGGTCCTCAAATAACCTCCAACCTTTCTCTAGTACAAGCAGCTCCTGCCATTGTCTCTCCAGTTTATGCTGTGTCCATGATGTGCCATTCCACCTGCTTCTTCTGTCTGGAGTTCTGTGATACTTCACAGATTTTTTTCTTTTTATTTTTCAGTGGCTGATGGAACTAAATATTCTCCTAAGGCAATATTTCACCTGCATGTTTTTATTTGTAAGCTAGTACGGTCTTCAGGGATATATGCTTTCTTCCAGCTCATAAATTGGGATGAAAATTAAAAACCATGCAGGAGAAATAACCGTCCTTTGTATGATTAGTGACCCTACATACTTTTTTCCAGAGGTTCACCATATTCACAGCAAGAATAACAATTGTTCACTAGCAACTGTATCAGGCTTTCTCTTAGTTTGATTTTGATCAGTCTGTGAAAGATTACCATGTTTCATTTGTTTTTCAGTCCTCTGAAAACATTTAGGTTGGTGAGAAGAGTGCAAAGAAACTTTAGACAGAGAGTTGATATTTCAGAGTTTGGTGATGCTTTAGGAAGGGAAACCTGTCCCATGTGCTTGCTGTAGGGTGTGGTCTGTGGAAATTTTGATTTTTGATGTATTATTTTCTAGCATTAGACTAAAGAGGCAGGTTTTATCCTTCCCATGCAAGCTGACTTGCACATTGTGGATGCACCAGTTACACATTTGTAATTAATATTGAAATTAGTTGTTTTTAAGAAAGGGAATTAATTTGTCTATTGAAGATTTCTTTGTGGGAGTTATAAAGCAAATACAGGGGTAAGGTTCCAGATTTTTATGTGGTCCAGCTCATCTACAGCTAGTGGCAATGTCCTCTGGGAGCAGTGAGCAGCTAAATCAGGATAGAACAGACTGGAGAAACCCTAACTAGGAAATGGATAGTGAGTACAGATGGCATGAGAGCAGTGAACTGAAAAGGTGGCATTAAAATCGTCCTTTTTCCCATTATTTAGGATCATTTAAAACTAATGTTGTTTTCATCCCAGCATCTCATATGCTGTTTCAAATTTTTCTTTCTACTTTTAAATGTTTTTAAGTTTTCACTGTGTTAACTGAGTATGCTATTTATTATGAGCTTTCCTTTAAAAATATATCACATCAGAAGACCCCAGAGCATCAACTACCTTTAAACTCCTGGTTTTCTGGGATCATGTAAAATCTTTGGCACTTCTGGTTGGATACTCTGAGATACGCAGCCACAAACTCTTGATTAGGGAGAATAAATATCACAGATATTTATGTGAATATTAACATAATGAACCGGTTAATTCTTTTGTTCTGTGAAAATCAGTTCTCAAGTGATGATTAATCTTATTAGAAGAAAACCTTGCTTTCATTCCTTTGCTTTTATCAGATATACAAAACCTTAGAATGATGGTTCTGCAGTTAAATGCAGACTGGAGGGGATCTCAGGAGGTCTTTAGTCCAAAATCCTGCTCAAAGGAGGGCCAGACCAGGTTGCTGAGGACTTTAATCCAGTCTAGGTTTAAAATACAGCCGTGATGGACAGGAACTGCCCAAGTTCCTTTGGTGGCTGCTGCTGTGTCTCCCTAAAATCATCTCTTCTGCAGGCTGAATGAGCCCTGCTCCCTCAGTTTCTCCACACAGGGTATGTGCCCAAAGATGCCCAGACCATGTTTGTGGCCTCTGCTGAACTCCCTCCAACTGATCAGTACTGCCAAACTTAATTAGTACATGTTGTTAAGAAAAGGGTCATTGTAGAAGCATACATTGACTTCAAGTCCATTTACTTAATACCCCTGTGTTCATTTAGAGATTTCAAGAATTTTAAAATCCACAGTAACTGCAACATTTCTTCTTTTCATACTGGAAAAGATGAAGGTTTTGTTGTTCTTGGAGGATAATTTAGGTGATTAAATAGTATCTTCATTTAATATAGGCTTTAAAAGACTACATAAGCAAAATTTAGGAAAAGCAATAATTTTTTATACCAAAAAATGTAATATATTCGTTAGCTTATGGTTAAATATAGATTTCAAATAGTTATAAATATTCGATGTATTAAAAACCTAAAATTCATCCAATTGATGTTTCACTAAATAATATAGTACAATAGATGGCAAAACCAAAACAAGAACAGAGTCTTCTCCCAAAGACTGAAAAAGGTGGAAAACAAGGACCTAGTTATTGGCACCGTGTCAGTAGAGAGACAATGGATGCTTGTTGTATTATTTATGTGAGCTCTCTGCTTGGCAGATGCCACTGCAATAACCCTTTATTTCAAGTACACAAAAAATAGAATTTGCTTTCCTTTATAATCACACAATGCAAAATACTGATGAAAATGTTGGATTTCCTGTAGCTGAGAAGAAAGTATTGTCCTGATCTGCTTTCAGTTAGCAAGAAACTCTAATTGTTCCAGTCACATAAAACTAGACAGAATTTTAAAAAACCCACAATCTTTTTATTCTCTGAGACAGAAAAGAAAGGAAAATGGAAGTGTTTATATACAGTTTAAAATGGTAAGTTTTACTTTTTACCTCTTTTATAAGGTATATACATTGTTATGTTGTATCCATCTTTTGTACATGTGCCTTGTAGCTAAACAAAATTTGGTGTTCTTTAGAACAACAAAAAAAGGTTCTTATAAATTGTAACATGTAGGGGCTAGAGGTGCCTGTGCACCCGTTTCCAGTGTTGTAGTCTTAGATCCATCCTCTATAATATGGATTACAATTATAGAATCTAGAATAGAATCACAGAATGGCCTGCCTCTTCTAGTGCCTCACCACTCTCACAGTAAAGAATTTTTTTCCTAATATCTATTTTAAACCTGTCCTCTTTCAGTCTGAAGTTATTCCCCCTTGTCCTGTCACCACAGGCTCTTGTAAGAAGTTCATCTTTCCCTTCAGGTACTGGAACAAAATTTCTGTAGGCCCTTCTCATTTATTTTCTATTTGAGAATGTTTGTTTTATTCAAATCTTGTTTAAAGAAAGTCCTTAAATGTTTATTAAATCAGTCTTTAATCAAACTTCAGTCCTTATCCCCACATATGTAGTCCCCAGAGATAAATTCAGAGACAAAAGGCAAAGCCAGGTGGCACTTGTTCCTCTTGCATTTACCCTGTGTGAAGGCTCACCCATGAAGTAAGTTATGAGCATAATTTATTCATGTGAACCACAAACTTCAGCTCAGGACAGTTAGCCCAAATGAAATGATTGTTCTTTGCCCTCTAGCACACACTCTGGCTTTTGCTGGCCATTTTAGTCCTATCCCCCTGAAGAATTTTCACCTCTGATTGAGGTTTTTAGAGCAAGTGTGCTAATTCCAGTCTCCTGAACAAATGTCTACATAAGTAATTGCATCTTACTTGCCAAATTTCCCTGACAATTTCAGCTGAATATGGTCAGGACAGATGACTTTATAGCTTCTCAGCAAGGAAACCATTGGGGACAGGGAGAGATAAGTAGAGTCAAAATGTGTATTTCAGAACACACAGATCTCATTTCTGCTGCTTTAATTAGACTGAACTTGCATGTCAAGTGAAAACTGAAATAACAACTTGGAGGCACTTAACAGTAGATGGAAGCCTCCCACCCAAGTGCCTTCTGGACCAGCAGCCACAAGTGTTCTGTGCATTTTCCCTACTGGTCCCAGCACCAGAACCTGCACCATCTCCCAGTCAGGTTTAACATGTTGGTCTGACTTCTCTTGAAGAAATTGTCTCTGAAGATTTCAGCCCTGGCAGGAAACACAATGCAAAATGCACCCCAGCCTGACCTCACCTCCTGACACACACAGTAAGTGGTCAATAAACCAACTTTGCAGGGCGCTGGAAGAAAATGGTTTACACTTCCACCATGAAAGGCTGTGCACCACACAGCTCCATGTTCCAGAAGGCCTCTTCTCCATCATGATTTCCAGTTATTTTATTCAGAGTTCCCTTAATCAGGCAGTATTGGAGGAAAATATATTTTTTAAAGACAGTGGGTTAAACAAGACAACCCTCTAGAGATGATCATGTAAATTTAACAATGCATTAAAATCAATCCATTTATTTGCATAAGGAGGGCAACTATCCACCTCTGGGCAGTGTGGCTGTGTGTCTTTTCCTCAGATGAGCTGGCAGAGGCAGCACACGAGGGTCAGT
Source organism: Tichodroma muraria (assembly GCA_013390105.1). Classification (NCBI taxonomy): domain Eukaryota; kingdom Metazoa; phylum Chordata; class Aves; order Passeriformes; family Sittidae; genus Tichodroma; species Tichodroma muraria. The sequence goes on along the minus strand of WAAG01038901.1, from coordinate 26,750 downwards.
CCCACGTAGCCTCCTGCCTGTGCTCCTCTGAGCCAGAACACTCTCTTTAAAATACAGCCTACTAACAAGAGCATGTTAGCCATCCATGTGAAGCCAATGTGAACTATGAGATACTTCAACACAAAATGTCAACAGCTATCATTGGGTATGCATTATTTTCTGCACCAGCCCAGGGTCATAACTTGCCCAGCATCAACTGTGTCCCCTGCAGTGGTGAGGGATGCAACACAGTCTGTGCTGGCATCAGACCTGATTTTGGGGGGCACCACTGTGGGGTTGGGGAAGACCAATCTCATCTTCCTATGGTTTTCCTGGAGCCAGTGTTGTGGATGTCACCCTGAATTTCCTGGAGTAGAAGCAGCCACTAACCATTAGTAGCTGGCACAAGGTTAAACTCTGCTAGTGCAGGTGAGAAATAACTTCCTTTTCTTTGATCCTGTAGAAAACCCTTTTGGTGCGTCATGAGATGAGGAATTTTACTGTAGGGCACCTGAGCCTTTTTGAAGCCCCCTCTCACATGAATTTTTCCCGGTGCCTTCCCTCACCAGGGAAGGGTGCAGATGGCCGAGCATCTGTGTAAGGGCAGAGCGAGCACCGGGAATGTAACCCCCGACACACAAGAGCTCCAGGGGAAGGCTCAGGCCAGGTACTCTGCTCTTGGATGCACAGCTCAGCCTGCTGCATCTCCAATCAGCGGCAGGCGGGAGGGAGGGCTCTGTCATGTGCAAGTGACTCTGGGTTTGTTCCTCCCAGGTCATCTGGAATGATTTGTGCCATCACACAGCAGACAAATTGATACTACTGAGGCTATGTTCAGAGGAGCTGGCAATACTGCACTTGAAAAGTGTTTTTCAGCTTGTTGGCACTTGAGTAGGGTAACGCTTCAAGCCCCGTTTCACAGGTGACATGGATTATAAATAATTTAAGTAGAGAATCAGCAAATCTTTTTCTATTTTTATTTTTATTATCATTTTCAGTGACAGATAATCTGGAAGTCCTTATTGGCATCTGATTTCAACTCAAACAGTTGTGAAAGGAAGGAAAATTCTTTTTTAAATTGCTGTAATTGAAGTACGGGGTTAGCATTGCCTTGAACTGCCAGGAAGCCTTGGCACCTGATGTAGTCTTTTTGTGTTCAGACCTTTTTATTCTTCTGTAAGCAGTTCATCCCCTCTTGCACAGCCCCAAGCACACAAATACATCTAGGCTAATGGAAGAACGAGGTTAATATAAAGAGGAACCTTATTACCTCTAAGTTGTTTTTTTTCCAAAGCTCTCACTTACCATGTCAGGACATTCCTGTTCTCTCCCATTTTTCTTTTATTTCTCATCCCTTTGGAAAGATTAATTCCTACTTGGAATTGTCTCTGGGTATATATGGAACATGCATCTTGCCTTTTGGCTGACTGACACATTAGATCTGATTAATCACTTGCCCTTTAGCTGGGAATAAATAGCAGACAATGTCAGAGTGGGACTATAGACTGGTGTGGAGTAACACCAAGTAATAGCTAGTAAGTGCCCTTCCTCTAAGCAATATTCAACTACATTTAAGACAGCATAGAAACTTTTTAAAAAAAGCACAACATTCAGTTACTGGATATATATAGATATATATACACACACACACACACACACACACACACACACACACATATATATATATGTCACAAAAGAAAACCCCAGAGTTAATAGTTGAATGATTTTCTTTCTTTAGTGAAATCTCTTTCAGGCATTGCCAGTATTATTTTTGTAATAATTATCATAAATATTATGTAGTTTTTAGACTGGAGTGTGAATATAGGAATTGAAATGAGTTTGAATATGTTACACATCTTTATAAGAATAGAATCCAAATTCATGGTCTGTTCTGTGAACCTCACCTGTCAGGTAGGAACATCACCAGCAAAGAAAGTTCAATACAGAAATGGTATCTTTTGAACTTCTTTCTAGAAGCAGCTCAGTTCCTGCATAATTGTCCTGCATTGTTTTCATTTGCTCCATTAATAAAGTGTAAATACAGAGAAAATAGAGCAGATAATACTGGTAAAGTGCGGCTAAGTGGCAGTAGCCGCACCCTTCACGAGTCTCTGAAGCTGCACTGTCGGAGCTTATGCCCATGGCAAGACAAATCTGATGGGAGCACATGCTGCAGCAAGCAGTGCCCCTCCTGCACTGCACTGCTGTCCCCAGGGAGCAGATCACTCCTGCTATGGAACAGCAATAATTGGCTCCCAGTCTGCATTGTCAAGCAAGGGATGACAGACACAGAAAGATGCCGATCATTCAACTGGTTGCTGGCTCTCTGCCCAAATCCCCTTTTTCTCACACGCATGCAGAGATCCAGTAAACAGTACAGAGTTTGGTATTATTGATATTTCTTGGTATTTGTTTGCATTCAGACACATACTCAAGCTCTCCTCTGCATGTGGTCTGTGTTCCAAGAGACTCTTCTCTGCCTCATAAAGGAATGCTCTGGTTGCCATCGTTGTTGTGTACATTCTGAATTGTATCCTGGGCTGTTGCAAAAACAGCATCTCCGAAGTCCTGGTCCACTGCTAATAAAAGTTTTCTTTCCCACTGTCTTCAAAGAGTCGCTCTCCCACCCTGACAGCTTAGGGGATAGAGCTGTTGTACAAAATACCTTCTGCACCTTAGGTGTGGCTTTTTCTTGTATGCTGAGCCAGGGAAGTTTAATACATGGAATTCCTACACTGAAACACATATGCAAAACGTGTCTGTTGGTGCTGCATTGGCCACTAAACTGGCAGTGGGATGCCCTACCATTTCAGCTGCAAGAGGAAGCCACCATATCCAGTCCTAAAGAAATCTGGGCACATGTTTGATTTTGGAAATTGTTTGGTCCAATTCTGACTTGCATGACTGAATATACCTATGTGGTAAATTGCAGAAATGTATGTAATGATCATAGTTTCATGCATATTCATCACAATAGAGCTTAAATAAATACTTTAATTCATATTTTTAAATCAGCTCTCTTGCCTTTATGTGCTGGAGCAGTGTATTTGTTTTTATTTTACTCTATACTTAGCATGGTCACTGGTCTTGTCAGCAGATGTAGAAATGCTAATGTAGAACTCTGGCATGAAGTCCTCCTGTATTTTACAAAAGTACTGAAAATCCTAAAATAGTTTCAATGGGGCACATGGTAGGGACTGCAACCAAAACCTCACACTAATGTGATCCTGGGACTGTGGCCAAAATACTGTCACTGCCAGGTGAGGCAAGGCTCGAGCTTTACATCTGCCTCTCAAAGTCCAAGATGGAAAAGACAACACAGTTCTTCTTCCTCAGGCAGAGGAAGAGAGGGTCTAAAAGCTCTAGAAGCATCAGGTGAGCATAGTTTTGCATTTCAGGACACACACACACACACAGGTGTAAATAGAGCTTTTCCACATGTACAGAAAGCAAAGTAGTTCCCAGAGAAGCTTTCACTTACTCCTATTTGTACTCTGACAGTTTGAAGATGGGTTTTACCCTGAGGATCCACTGTATATGAAAAATTTAGTATTAAATGTGTTACTTTTATTCTTCTTCCTTTTCAGGGTAATTGGCCTAGTAGCCAAGAAAAATATAATGTATTTTGACTTTCGTTTTCACACAACTCCTTTCTGGTCTTTTCTGACATTTCATAAGCAAGCTACACATGATCCTTTAGAGAGGGCACACTCTTGGCTGAGAAACTACACTCATGAAGTAGCTTTCAACATCATACTGTTGAACTGAGAGGCTATTTCAAGGACTTCATATGGATCTCTATTGAGCCCATTAATATTAATTAGAGAAAGGCTAAAGAACACGTATGAAGAGTGTGTATGAGTCTAAACAGATATTGGAAGAACTTTGGCTGAAAGAAATCAGACTTCAAATACAACACTTGCAAATACTGAAAGGTGTTGAAATCTCTGAGATAAGACTGATGTTGGGAAATCTTGAACTTGGAAAAGAGGGATTAAATGAGCGACTGGGAAGGAAGTAAAATGAATGCTGTTACCTTGAGAGCTCTGTATGAGAAAAACAAATCACATTGCATTAAATTTCTACGGGATCATGAGGAAACAGAATGACAAGTTTTGTGGTACATTACAGGTCTTCTAGCTGTGGATCACTAATGGTAATTAATTATTCTCTAGAGAAAACTTTTGAGGCCTCAAATATAGAAACTCTGTGTGCAGCTACAGATATATGTCAAAGACTTCCTTCATTACATGCCAGAGATTTTTATTACCAACCCAGGCATTTTGGTTTAGGGATTTTCTTTTGCTATGCACAAAACAATCACTGCAAATTATTCCATAAATTTAGAAGAATACAAAAAGAACACAGAAAGAAAGCAGAATGGGACTTCTGATTTGATTGGTCATGCATAAAGATATACATGTACATATACATATACATATGCATACACATATACATATAAATATAAATATACATGTATTAATAAGTTTATATTACTTATTGTTGTCTTTTTTATGTCCACAGGGCTACAGCTACTCATAGGGGCCAAGTGATATTCAAGGATGCCTTAGCACAACAGCTGTGTGAACAGGGAGGTAAGAGTCACCATAATTCTAAAAATATCTGGCAAATGTGGTTTTCCATTGTACCTGCATGTCAATGTTACTCTTCATGAAAGATATTCTGTAGAAAACCTCATATTAGGATCTTATTTACATTCTTGAAACTGAATTTCTTTGGCTTCATACTTCCCATTATCTATCCAGGAATCCCACTTTTCCTCTCTGCTAAGTGTTGGGGAATATACAAAACCTTAAGTAGCATTATGCACATGCCTGAAATCAGCCTGTAATAGCCAACATTTCTTTTCTGTCAGAACCACAAGCTGAGTTTTAACACTCACTGTATTAACTTTAAGCAATATGACTGAAGCAAAAGCTTTGTTTACTATCCAGCTCACATATGTCCTTGTGAAAAATCTGCCTTCCCATTTCATGAAAATAGGCCATTGTATTTTTGCCTGTCACATAGAACATTTGATCATTTTTATAGCTAAACAAAATGTTTGACTTACACAAACTTTAAAAATCTATTCACAGCTTACCCTTTCGATGAATAACCTAAAAAATAAATGTCCTGTTGTCATCTGTTGTCTACAAACAGTACTTTGCTTTGAACCTGCTTCATTAAGACAGTGAGAAGCAGAGAAGGTAACCATCATTTTTGGTATAGGAGAGAAAGGAATTTCCAGTTATATCAGCAAAATTCCAGTGATGTCTCCATGAGAAAAAAAACAAAAAAAATGGGCCAAATGATTTAAAATAAAGATTTTTAAATGGGAAATGTGTTGTCCTATTAACGCACAAGAGAAAATCCCGTAAAGCACATCTCTTGGGGGCATTAGAGCTATAAGGTTTGTTTTTTTCCTATGAGTTTGGGAACACAGCTTTTGCAATAAAAAGCTGCTGAACATTATTTCAGGAGCATAAATTGAGTTATTCATATAAGGTATCAATAGTAGCTCTGTGATAATGAGGGAAAAATATTTCGACTTTCAACTTTAATATTCAAGTTTTCACTTTTGTTGTAGTTCAATGGAAGTAGGAAGAGGGATTAGAGAGGTGAAAAAATGTTGGCTAACAGGCTAGGATGTTGGTTATACTTTGGAGGGATTAGAAATATCTAACACAGTGCTGGCAATGACAAGGGAGAGTTATGGTGATCTGGATAGAAAGTGATTGGGCCAGCCATATTTTTGCTGTGGGGAAGGAAGAACATCTGGAGAAATTAGCAGGAGGTAACTGTGCACCTGCAATGGGAGTGTGAAAGTGTAATGTTTCAGTGACTGGTGCATGGGGACCTGGAACAGAGGTGTTGGCAGGATCGCCATTTGGGATGTGCTGAGGAGGATGGGGAGGATATCTCACACAGGCTGCTTGCTGGATGGATGTGAGTCAAGAGTGGAAGAATGAATATGCATAGTAATCAGCATAAAGTGACAAAAAAACCTCATAAACAGATTAAATTCTCCAAGGCATAACTGCAGAGTGAGCACACCACAGCCAAAGACAGTCTGGGGCAGCCAGAACAGGTAAGG
>WAAG01038901.1:0-17154 GCA_013390105.1 Tichodroma muraria | reverse complement strand
TAGCACAAACAGGAAAATACCCAAACAAACAAAAGCTATGTAAGAGAAGCTAGAAAAGGTAGACGTCTTGTAAATACTTTTAAGGATAAATAAGAATCATAGTGTCTGGCTATATTCTTGCCAGTAAAAATATATTTAATTAACTATATATTTAACTCATTGATGTAATAGTAAAATAAATGAAAAATAAAGTAAACTTAGTAGTGTACATGTTCATTCATATTTATTTCTGACTTGAGTAGAAGAAAAATCATGCATTAGTAAACAGTGGCATAATTAAAATGGAGTTGACAAGACATCAGACCTGGCTGCGTTGCATAGAACTCAGAAGAGTTTAGATCTGCATGAAAATAAAAACGTTGCTGGGAGGAACAGCTGGTGGTGCACAGCCCACCTGCCTTTGCCACACCAAGTAGGGTGATATCAGTTAAGGAGGCCTTTTCCCTGGTACACTGTAGCTTTAGATCAGTAGCACCATTCTTTGGAAAAAGGACCATAGTGGGAGATTTGTGTGCATTTTAGTTCTGACTGACTAGCAGAGAATCTCAGAACAGTAAAACCTAAGAGGTGGAAAAGATGAAGGAAGCTGTTCCCTCTTAGTGCAATATCATTCCCTTTTGCATAACTCCCAGAATTTTATGCAATCTCATGCTAACTGCCATAGATTATAGGACTAGGTTTCCTTTCTTAGGAGACCCCTCTACAGACAGATATCTCCATACTGAAAGCAAATCCTGAGAATTAGCCCAGACTCTTGGGGTTTTTTGGGGAAATTTTACATGAATATTTCTGCAAGACCTTTTAGGTGTGTTTTGTACCTTGTAAAATTTGGGAGCACTCTGAAATAAAATGCAAACCAGATTTCAGGATCTCAGGTTTGTATTTTACAAGCTCTCAGAGCAGTATTTTACAGAGCAGAGGACTGGAGTATAGAGCTGGTGTAAAGTTCCTCAGTTTATGTGTCAGCAAGAACAACACAGCCCTCAGGCAATTCACTGACTCTCCCTAGGGGATGCTCAGTCTCTATCATTCAATAGCAACTTTGTTTACCACTAGAAAGTACTGGAGGGAGTCTAAATAAAAGAATTTATTTCCTTTTTTATCTTCATCTGACTTCTAATGACAAGGAGATTAGACTTCATAATCTGCAAAGCAGAAGATACCTCCCTCCACACCTCATTTGTCATGAATTGATGAGCAACAGCTGATGGCCCCTTGCTGTAGAACTATCCACACAGTGTTTATCTGGGAACATGTGGGCATTTGTCTTACTGTAGTTCACTTTCCCTTTACATTAAAAAACCCACAAAGTTCAGGGTTCTGAGAAAAAAAATAAGGTATATTTTTTACTGGGTCTTAAGAATATTTTCTTACGCTCCATTTTCTACCTATACCTGTACACATTCTGGATCCCATAACTCTATGGAATATGGGTGTCAGTAGTACAAATGGATGTTTCTGGGACATGGGTTTAATGTGCCTTATGCTGCTCTTTTTATCTGAATGGGAACTAGTGTTACTTAACAGTTGAGTATTACCATGTTTAATGATTCTGTTTCTTATTTTTTCACTGACAACAAGACCACCAACAAATTGTTTCTCTCCTCCTCACATTCCGGTTTCTAGAAGATGACATTCCCTTCCCGCTTCTTTCATATTTCCCTCCCTTCCAGTTTAACCAAAAAGGGGCGTATTTAAATTGGCTTAACCTTTCAGTAGCCTACTTCATCCACAGAAAAATTTAACCTTTTACTCCAAAAGATGCCTTCATTCTCCCTCATCCCATTGACACAGAGCCCCACAATGTCCCCATTGACTTTTGAATTACCCATTAGCTTCCTCAAGATTCTCATGCTTCCAGCTTGACTGTGACCTTTCTCTCTCTGAATCACTTGGCATTGCATGCTTTCTTCTCTGCTTTCCCTTGCCAAAGGGATTGTCTTGTAAGACAAGGCAAGCACTCTACCCTTCCTTACATTTTCTCATATTATATTTGCTGATACCTCTTAGACTGTGACCTCAGTTGAGCTCTGCTTCCATTCTTTTCTCAGTACAATTCATCTCTTGTAAAGCTCTGTATATACCCAGGGTGCTAGTTAAAAATCAAATAATAAATTCATTTACTTTACTTTTTAAAAAGGTACAATATTCTCATTCAAGCTAAGATGTATTTTAGAGCCACACAAATACTAATTTTAAATTTAAAACCATCCAACCATGTGCTTAAGGAACATATAACAAAGTGAATAACGCTTAAAAATATGAACTGAGATGGTCTTTCTTTTTCCCTCTCAGTCTAAAATATTGTATAATTCCTTTTAAATTATAAATTTATGTCTTTACACTGTATAGCTACTCTGCACTGTATCATTTCTTTTAGCTTTGTCATATTGTACAAAAAACTCTATTTGACTTTAGCCATATTGTATGGTTTATGGAAAAATCCATGTTATTTTAAAGTAAGTAGTTCTACAAGTTGATTAGAAAGGCAGATCTGAAAGTATTTTAAAACAACTACAGCTAGTTTTGTGTTATGTTTTGAATTTCTATTATTTGTGGGCCCTAAATACAACACTTAAAGATCAACACAGTGCTGTTTTGCAATGAAATATAAAATGTAATACAGAACTTATTTATAGAGAGAGTAAAGTCTATGTATATCACTCATTAAATGGTACCTTCCCAGTCTTTTGTCATATTCAGCTCAGGAATTTGAATTGCAATCAGAATACCTGAGACAAAAATACTCCGGCTTTTTAGATCCTGTAAAGATTTAGGAAACATAACCTCTCCCCGACATAAAGTCTGTACTTGTAAGAACAACCTTTTTGTCTAACACGAAGTGTTGGCTTAGTTCCACCTCTAGTTTTTAAATGATTGATCAGTAGCATTAGTATGCACCTGCAGAATTTCCTTCCTTTCATTTATTGGTAAGCAGTTTTGTTTTGCAATGTACTATGCATATGGTGGAAGAGTCGTTTCAGAAAAAAATCTCAGGTGACAAGTCTGTATTTTTTAATCACATAAACAGCCAGTTTTATTAAATAATGGTGAAGTCAAAAGAGTTTGCAGATGTAAAGATGCCAAGTTTGTGCTATACCTATGTTTGTGCTATGCCTTTTTGCTGAATGCTGAAATTTTGCATAACTTCAGTGTCGTTCAAGACTGTGTTTATCCTTGGCTGGAGCTTTCTTTCCACAGAAAGCCTCTTTCGAAGAGCCATGCCAAACAACCTAGGGTCCTTCATTTTCATTTGGAGGTCTGAACGACTCTCCTTGGAGAAGGTGGTCTCTTTCAGCTGAGTTACTTTCAAAGGCCAATGAAATTTGCTTGGGCAACTGATGAGTCTGCCCATGATGTGCCCTGGCATGACCACGCTCCTAGCAGGTGAACACTGGCAGGATGGCTCTCAGCCACCCCTGTGCTCACAGCAGATCACCCCTCAGAGCTGCACTGGAACTACTGAGAAGGGGCTATTCAGAACATCAGAGACAGAGATTTTATTTTAAACCTAGCCTCTTAGAACAGAAGTATTACAGGAGTATTACAAATCCCACGCCACAATGTGCTTCTTTTCCAGCAGGCAAAATACAGAAGTTTGTGTTGCTCAATCTGGGAAATAATTCAGTTAATCCAGTTCAATCCATTTCTTTGTGCAAATAAGCATTAAAAGGTTTCTGGTGAAATTTACACATTCCCATGGAGAAAAGCAATACCTGGGGGTGCAAGGGACAAATGCAGTCTTTTTCACTGTAGGATTCACCAGTGCATTCCAGCACTATCCTGGAGTCTGGCCAAGCTTTACATGCAACAGTTGTATTTCTCCAGATTTTGTACCAGCGTGCTGAGAGGTCTTGGCCATTGATAGAGTCATTACTGGAATTTTTGCTGGGGAAGATAAAAAAGCATGGGTGAATTTCTTGTATGAAAAACTCCAAGTTAACCACGAAAAGGAAAAACTATTTTAGGTTTCTGAAACAACAGCAGAGTCTTAGAAGGTCTTTTCTCTCAGCTGCGGTGAAGTTTTCAGTGGTGTTTTTCAGTGTTGTGTGTATGTATATATGCATATCCCCCCCTTGTATGTGCATACATACATACCTTTATATGCCTATGTATGTATGTATGCGTGTACATATATATGTGTGTGTGTATATACATATGTATGTATATATGTACATGAGGTTAGGAGAGAGAGAGATATACACACAGATATGTGTATATTTATATGGTTAGTGGATGGTGTAAAACGTGTCACTCCTCTAATTGGTAAGTCTGTTAAATCAAAGTTTTCTGTCTAAGGTAAATCCAGATTACTTGCCATAATTTTCTGGTCTGCAGATTGATTCATTTGTTGACTGCTCAGTCTTCTCCATCACCTACTTCTCCATGAAATGTTACCATTTCATTACAGAATGGCATGCCTCCTTGCAAACCCAGTATTTAAAGACTAAGCAGGAAGAGAAAAACAAAATTCTTGAGATTTGTATTGGACTTTCTGTTCAGATGGCTATATGTGAGAGCTCTACACAGATTGCTGCATTCATTTTTATGTTTGTTTTTAATCTATTTTTAATTTGTCAGATGTCATGACAGAAATTGCAGTACTTCAGTATATTATTGCAAATATGCTGAAGAAATCAGAAGTCCTGCTACAATTTAGGTCAGTGCCCAACAAGAAACACAGAATAATCAAATGAATCCTGGCTTCAAAAATTCTCCTTTTTTGGTGGTTTTATTTTACCCAAGTCCAAAAGAGAGCTGTAAATATAGATCCATGGCTGAGGTACTGATAGACAAATAGGTAGCTGCTTCCCGGGAGCTTGGTTATGTGCACCCCTTTGGCCTTCTTGAAAGAGATGTAACCTGCTTTGGATTTAAGATCCAGCAAGTCTATGGATGTAGTAGCTGCCATGGAGTATCTAACACACTGTGCAGCCAGTTTCTAGACTTCCCCATATATTTTTATGTAGCTGTGTCCTTTCAGATGCAGTCTGGTTCCCTTTGTGTAATGCTACACCAAGACTCCTGTTGCAAAGTGTTGGTGGAAGGTTACTTAATAAACTCGTGCAGTTTCACATGTGCCCCCCGTGCAGTGTATCTTTACAACATTCTAGTGTTTCCTGGGAGGCAGAGACCTACTGGGGAATTGATCAGCATTGCCTGCAAAAACATGCTTTGATATAAGTGTTTGATACCGTGATTTGCAGAGTTAATCTGTTACTTGTTGCCCTAGGAATATTTGGATTACTTCCACCAATAATATGCCCAGTAAATTGTTGTTCAGTGCAGTATAAAAGATCAAAGTATGAAATCTTTTTCCTCTCCTACACTATTTCTGTTGTTGAGCCTAATTTCTGCTCTCTTTGTCAGAGAGTAGAGCCAGTGTCACTGTCAGTGTCTTGAGCTATTGAATCTTAATCTAAATTATTTTTAACAATATCTCATAATTCTAGACTAGAATTGATCTTTTTACATTATTGTAGAACCAGTACTGACTTTCATTTATTTTAATGCTTGTTTTAATTAAGACAATAATTATTTTTGTTTTCCAATTATATTTTTGTCACTTTTGAGGTCTATCACATTTTTCACAATTAAACTACCTGGATAGCTGATTTAAGAGAACTGTACAATTTTACTGTACAATTTGTTTTAAACTGAATTGATTTTTAGTTGCTGCAGTTGAGCCCTGTTCATGGAAGATATTCATGCACTGTGTGTCTTTGTTTTCCACAGCCCCAACAGAAGCTCCCTTACATCCTCACCTAGGTAGGTGATTTGTCATTCTTACTACTTAAACTCAGAATCACTGATTTTGTTATAATAAAAAATCTGTAAAGTCACATGAGACTAGGTCTGAGGAATTCAAATAAAAATGAAATTCATATAAAATTGATTGAATTATGTGTAATTCTAATTAGTTGTTTCTTCATTGTGATTTTTATTGCTCTTTATTGCCTTTGACTCCTTGCAGTGTGAGTATATCATGCTGCAGACTTCTTTGTCCTAGTTATGTATTAGAACATCTGTTTGCAAGAGAAGCACGACTGGAGCACTCCTGCTATGAAAACAAGCTGGAAGAGCTGGGATTGTTCTGCCTGGAGAAGGGAAGGCTTCAGAGAGACTTTACAGCACTTCCCAGTACTTAAAGGGGCTACAAGAAAGCTAAAGAGGAATTTTTTCAAGGACTTGTAGTAACAAAACAAGGGGAAATAAAGGGCTTTAAAATGAAAGAGGGCAGGTTAAGATTAGCTGTCAGGAAGAAAATCTTTACTGTGAGGGTGGTCAGACACTGAAATAGGTTTCCAGAGAAGCTGTGGATGCCTCACCCCTGGAAGTGTTCAAGGCCAGGCTGGATGTAATTTTGAACAATCTGGTATAGTGGGAGGTGTCCCTGCCCATGCCAGAGGTGTTAGAAATAGATGATCTTTAAGGTCCCTTTCAACCCAAACCATTCTCTGATTCTATGACCATAACCTTCAGTGTGGGATAGCACCTCACACCAGAGCAGGGTTACCGTGAGGAAGATTTTGCCCCAGTGCTCCTCCAAGGTGGACCCTGGAGCAAGGCACTGCTGCTCCTGCTCTCCAGCCCTGCACCCACAAACCCTCGTGCTGCAATTTGATTCATCCAGGACAGATTCTGGCATTCTTCCTCAGTTTAAATAACAGGTGGCAGTTACTTCTTTCATTTAGTGGAAGTGTTTCTAGAGAAGGGTCTGCCTGACACAACCACAGGTGCCAAAGTTTTGGGATTTTAAGTGAGTTTATTGGTCATCATACATAAATGGGACAGTAAATCTAGGTGGAATATTGGAGTCCAAAGTTTGCAGAACAGTGGTGAGAAATATTTGCATAACTCACAGTTTATATTCCTTAGATAAATTGACCTTTACTGCCAGGTCTGCTGATAGCAACAGAGAAACTCCAATGAGCGCGTGGATTTTTGCTTATGAGTTGTCAAAATGAATCCCCTGATTATAAGAGCACTCATAAGATACATTCATTAGGACTTCTCATCCATTCTTGTGCCCATGTTTGCAAAATCTGGATCTGGAGGATTGTTTTCCAAGCATTCAGAAAGCCAACAATTTGGAACAAAAGTTCTTAAAAGATTTAGTGTGTACTTGATGACTCCATCTTTCCATAGCCATCACACTGTTGTGATGGAGGCATGTCTTAATTTTTTGTGCTACTATGATCTATAGTAAGCAAAAAACCCTGTAACTAAGAAATCCTGTCTTTCATAAGTAACATAACCCAAAAAGCAGATTTTTAAAAATCTAAAATGCATTTTACAATTCATTACTCTAACTCTAGGTAAGACAACTTTTAGAAAGCACTGAGTGATTGCATTGGATTTTTTTTTTCATATACTGTTTTGTTTTCTTTGCAGCTGAAATGCACAGTGACAGCATTATCCTACGAGATGACTTTGACTCTTACCATCAGCAAGAATTGAATCCTACCATGTGGTGAGTTTCTGCACTCCTTATTATGCACTTGAGCAAATGAAAACATTGTATTTATTGAATTAAATGAAGTATAAACTAAAGTGTGGGTTTGCTTCATTAGGACCTAAATATTTTGGTTTATTAATTAATTTATTAATGAGTGACTGAGAAATTCTAAGCACATTGAAGTGGGTGACAAATTCTTGTTGATTTCAAATTTTTAACTAATCCAAAAATAGAAGGACTAGAGCTGAGCTCAGTGAATATTTATGAATGAAGATTTTGGTTTTCTGAAAACACAGCTTTTCATCAAAAAGGGAAGAATTTCAATAATTAAACTTAGTTGTTTCAAGTTTTTTTTTAATTTCACGTTGTATGTTTTTGGTGAAGCTAGCTATAGTATTAATTCCTTCCAAACTGAAGTGTTTCCAAATGATTTAAAAAATCGTAAGAAACCTCGCCCCCAAAACCCCAACTGGAATTAAATACCTCTGTCTAATTTTCATGTGATGAAAATATTTGAGGATGAATTATTTTTTTCCCTTTTTTTTTTTTTTTTGGAAGGGGCACTTTTTCAAAACTTTTGTATTGTATAAGAAGGAAAACACTTCTCAGTTCTGTACAGCAGCTCCCAATTGCTAGGGTTTGGGGGATTTGGGGATTCCTGAATAGGATCATTCATATTATCATAGTCTATGTCTGAAACAGGCAGCACAAGATGTTATCATTCTTTAACCAGCATATGCTATAGAAGCATCTCAACCTTCCCATATATAAGGCAAGCACAACTTAGGACAGGTCAGGCAGTAGCTTTATGAACTTTGACCATCATGAGAGAGCTCTCAGACACCATCTCTCCCTTTGCTCCCCGTTCTCTGCCAAGTGATTGCAGACACCCAACCCGTGCACTGGCTCAGAAAACAAGGAAACAGTTGAGGAAAAATAATCACTTCAATGTTAATAAAGTCAAATATCAATCCCTGGGAGGGGTGGACTCCTTAAGTCACTGCCGCAGTCCTAAATTGTCCAACAGAAAATAATAGGACAAATGGAGAGGTGACAGTTGGTGGAGCCTACAGGAGTGACCCCCAGTGCTCCCTTAGCTCAGAAGAGGGGAGTTGGAAAGAGTGGCAGGCTGTTAGCTTTTAGTCAAAAGGAGTGTTCTTTTAGCAAAGATAACCCTTAGACAGACCTCTGAATCTGAAATATTAATAATTTCACCACCACAGTGATCATAAAGATAGATTACCATTTCATATGATGTATGTGCACAATGTCCCAGAGGAGAAAGTTACACATCTCTCTTAGTACAAAACTGATTCTGTTCTGTATAGTGAGTATATATATATAGTCTATAATACCCAGATAAACACATCTCTTGGTCTTAATAAGAAGTTTTGAAGGCTGGAGCCTCACTTTTTTATATAAGATTGTTTCTGAGTTTTCTATTTCTTTCAATCCTATTTCATAAATATAACTGACTTTACTGTTTTAATTCATACAAAACACAGAAATATTTTGCTGGGTTAGTTTATCTTGTTCAAATAAACCCTTGATGAGCATTTTAGCACTTACCTGTGTTTGTTAATTAATACATTAATTCTGTGACATTTGACTTCGTTTTCCTTTTTATTAAGGACTACCACAACTTTCCATCTGCACAGGTGTTTCATAGCTTAACCATCTTATGTAAAAATGCTGTAGTTTACTGAATTTTATGTATATCTCTATTTTGTACATACTCATTTTAATAGTTTTTAATATGTGCCTACAATTTTTGCTCCTCTTGTTCCTTTTGTATCAGCTCTTTAAATGTTTTTTTCTGGACTAGAGGCATTAAGGACCTCCAATACTATAACAAAAAAAAACCCCTCTTTCTTTATGGGTATGAATAGATCAAGGACTCTTAATGGGTTGCAAAATAGCTGCCAAGGTAGATAGCTTTAGCAGCAGTGTGTTAAATGGACTTGAGTGGAAAGAAATGAGAAGAGGCATTATTTCCCTGCAGATGCCTCATAACTCACAGAGGGCTTGTCTGTTGGGAGCCTCCATAATTTATTTATCCATTGCTCTCAACTTTAAATTCATCCTTGCTTATAGAAGTCTCAACAGAGAAATTTCAGATTAAAAGAGCCCCCAGTCTTCTGCTCCTTTTGTCCCCAGGATTTGGATTTGGTCCCTCTGGAATAAACTTCACCACCTTGCTCGGTGAGTCAGTGCAGAGAGGTGGGTGCTAGGAGTCCCAAAACTCACCACAATCCTGAGACAGATTTTTCTGTGGTAGCAGAAAGCCAGCAATTTCAGCAATGCTAAACAGAAGTGGAGCACAAATAAAAGAAAACCATAATGAGGTATCATGAGCTTTTCAGCATAAAGAATTTCTGCAGTAGCTCTGCCTCCAGTAAAGACCCTCTTTGTGACAGAAAGCTCATTCTCATTTGGTTGTCTAGTGGGAGTAAAATCAGGAATTATTAACAGTTGTTGCCATCCACCCTGAAATTGTGTTTTTTCCCCTGGCAGCTGCTAAAATCCCATCTTTACCGCAACCAATTGCAGTGAGTGCTGGAGCAGTGCTCCCAGCTCTGCTCGGTGTGGTCTGCGCGGAGCAGCTGCCTCGTGTGCACAGACAGCCCAGCAGGGCCGTGCCACGGGGCCACTTACACAGAGCCACCCTAATCGTTCCTAAAGCCATTATTTGTGCACAGATGAAAAGAGAGTGGTTGTATTTTCCTCCTACCTTTTCTTCCCAAATCCTACCCAACACTGGCTTGGAAGCAATTAATATTTTCCCGCTCCTCCTGATCGCCTTTCTGGCATGTACAGCTCTGGCAAAGATGTAGCTTCCAAGTGCACCAGCTAAGCAGTTTATATCCTCTCTGTGTGTCCAATTTTATGAGCACCAGCAGAGCCTGTGTGTCACTGCTGCTGGGAGAGGCCTCACATCAAATAACTATTTTGCACAAGGGCACGGTATGATTTTGAGTGACTGCGTGCTCCTTCAAATACGTTATAAGACACATATCTGTATGTGTCCCAGCAGCCATCTGTTACTTTGGAGGGTCAGAAACAGAGAAGGAGTGGCTACGAGTATTTCTGGAGCAGCAGAAGGAAGAGAAAGGGAAGGTTGGGATAAGGCTCTTTGTAAAAGAGAAGTCACAGCACCACAGTTCCTGACCTAAATCAAAATTTGCTGACTGAAAAAAAACAAGAGAAACAGCTAAAATGATAGGGGGACAGGGAGACGAGGAGGCAAAAGAAGAGGACACATCCTTATGTGAACATAGAAGAAACACAGAACAAAGGAGGATGTCTCTGCTGGGAATGCAGGAATGGAAGCATGTCCCATCTTTCTCATTTTCTTGGGAAACCACCCACTATGAGAATTTTCTTGTGTGGTGTGTCCAATTAATGTTTAAAATCTTTTCTTCCAGTGTTCAGTCATGTCAGAATATGGTTATTCCAAAATCCCCAACCCCTAGGCAAAAGCCTGTTTACTAAAGCAAAGATTTCCTCATTTCTCGGGTTTTATTTGCCATCAACCTTAAAAAGGTCTCTTGCCTTGTGAAAAAAATAAGCTTCACACAATCATGAATGTCCAGTGTATTATGTATTTGACATGTACTAGCCGTGGAAGTTAAGGTAGGTAAGTAATTCCCACACCACTGTAGATGTAGCACCAATGTCCACGCTCAGCCAGCCACTGCTGACTTGTCAAACTAACTAGAAGTGTATTTAGTGCATTTTTCAATTAGAAAATTGAGATAATACAAGCAATTAGTGTCCACAAGACTTTCTGAAAACTGACAGGACACTTAGAACAGAGAGCTCAGGATCCATGGAAGTAACTGATTTCTTCAGTAGGGGAAGGGAATCTGCACCAGGTACCACTTGCCAGGGAATGGCTGGATGAGTAGACGTCCAACATGTGCAGTGTGAAGAAAACTGTCTAGTCATTGAACACCTTTTCCTGTGACCATCTTGCCTCCATGTAACCTCATAAAACTGCAGAGGAGAGCACAAAAAAGGTGCTATATAAGAACTAAACCAGGCTAAACAAGAACAAACATAAAAAAAAATCTGTTTAGTCTCATGATAAATGTTCCAATGTTAAGATGCATGAATTAGTAAAGAATAAATGTTGCATTAATGCATGTTTCTGTATAAAACAGTTTTTATAGTAGGACTGGAGAAAGCAGGGGATTCAGTACATTTAATGTAGAAAGAGCCAGTACAGAAGTGTATTGCTGGCTAAACTCTCCTTCCCAATCTGATGTCATGTTTCATCTCAAAGCCTTTCAGCACACCAAGCAGCAGTCACTTACAGAAGGCACACTTGTCAAAGATGACATGAAGAATAGCTGAGCGTGTAAAATCAATCAATAAGAAACAGAGATTCTCTTGGTCATCACTTCTTCATGGCATAAGAGAAATGTACAGGTACAGTGGTATTTCCAGAGGCAAAGAGGTTGAGGAAAGCTTTGTGACAGGAGAGAGAGGTCCTAAAGTGGTTTCCAAATTGCACTAAAACTGTGGGATTAAACTTCAGAAAGATTTATGTTTGAAAATCTCTTGGCAGTTTGAGATGTTTATCTTCTTTATGGTTCAGACATCACAAAAGACATCAGTCAATATAATGTCCACATACTCAGGTATTGTAGAGGGAAAAGAAATGACAAATAGGGGTGGGAAAACAGCAGATGTTTCCCCTTCAGCAAAGTGAAGAACAATAGCAGAGAGAGGTGGGACTCTCTAAGCCAGAGATGAGAGAGATGGCAGGTCTGTGGAGAAGTCATCTCGATAAATGCGACACATGTCAGCAGTGGCAGCGGGGACCAGCTGTGAAGAGAAAGCTGAAGTGATTTTAATGTGCTATGATTTTAGATCAGGCAGGTGAGAAAGTAGAAAGCTGCACCCAGCCAGGGCAATTAATACTGTCTTCTGTTTGTATAAATAGAAAAGAAATTAACCTTCCTGTCTGCAATAGGAGAGGAGCAAATTGGATCGTTTCTAAACACGTAGTACTATGACGATGATCTGAGGAACAGCAGATCAATTATCTTGCTCTTCGTGCATTCTTGTCAAGCTAATGAGCAGTTTATTGTCAAAAGTAATGCACTTCAAAGAGAGCACAAAGGTTTGAATCAGGATTACCAACAGCCATCCAATTTTGTATGAGAGGAGTCATCCTAGAAAAGACAACTGATGATGAAACTGCTGTATTAGCAGGAGAGCATTTCTGGATTTCCAGGCAATATTTCACAGACCACATTACAGAAGTAGAACAGTTGAATCACTTCTTATTCCTTGAAATATGAGAATTACATAATTAAAATATCCCTTGGATTATGTTGCCTGACCTTTCAGGAAGTACTAAGTGATTCTTACAAAGTATTCATGACAAAGTTTTCCTGCTGTGTCTGTCTCTTTGCACATATCAGAAGTCCGGATAGATGCTCCACTATAAAATTAAAAAATGTAGGGGCAGACAATGAAAATAATTTTTATAATATCCAGAATCCTACAGAATCCCAGGAATGCTTCTAGTTCCTGTTCCTCTGCTCTTCAGTTGTCAGAACTTCGGGACCAAGTGAAATTTAGCAACAAAACATGTCCTCTGTGAAGTCTGCTTCTGTGCTTTCTTTAAAAGTACCATTTTATTCACTCATGTGCTCTCTTCTTTCCTTTTATTGAGAAACAAAATTATTTGCTGACTGTGACTTCTATAAGTAAATATTAATTCACTGAAGTTGATTTGAACTACACTACTTTATTACAATATTTTGTTTTGTTGCTTAAATTCAAAATCCTAAATGCTATCAGTGTGAATTGCTGAATTACTTCACTGGCATGCTCATACAGGAAAAACAACTCAAACATTTTTATGTCTGAATTTTTTTCTGTAGTAAACATTTCCCCATGTTTAAGTTGAGCTTTGGATGCCCAAAGGCAATGCTGGTCAGCACCATTGCGGGCAGCTTGTTGGGGACCGGGAGTATAGCCAATGTTTTTGGAAAATGTGGTCCTCATGCCAGGATCAGATACCCCAATCCTAGAAGGTGGGGGAGGCAGCCTGACTGCAGAACATACGGAAAGGGCTTCACACAAAGTCCTTCATATTAAATTAAGAAATATCAGGACAGGTGTAATTAGCTGTCTCTGCATCACTTTCCAGCCTCTCTGGGAATTTCTTCATAGTTTTTCCCCTAAGAGGCGAACAGAGTAACTCTGTTACTAGGACTATGGAATATGACGAATACAAATAGAAGCAGCAGCAAATGCCATGTTACACTGCAGTCTCAGGCTTGGCTTTTGGGGAAATAACCCTGCAAGCAGGGGGAGACTGAGCCCAGCTGTTCTTTATGGTAACTCGATGATGGTGGGTTTACGATGGTAAATCAAGTGTTCACAAGGATTTTGTTAGAAGAGTACATTCAGGGTAAATTGTATATGTAAGATTTCAACTTGGTTTGCTATGGTGAGATATTTTGCATTCAATGAGCAGGGACACCTCACTTTAGAGGAGGGGCAGTTTGCAGAGAGCAAGTACTGAATCACCAGGGCCTTTCACAAGAGGCAGCTCCAGTGGATCATACTTACAGTTGCCCGACCTTTGTGTTCAGCACCATGATAACAAACAGTCCAATTTGAGCACCAAGACACAGCAGTCTGATGTTACAATTTATGTGGTCTCAAACATCCAGTCTCTGATTTCCGATCTGAACACGGTGTGCTCTCCCTGCAGGTCTGAGTGCAGTAACTGTGAGGTTGGGGAGCACTGTGGAGTGATAATGCACGGCAACGCTGCCACGTTCTGCGAGCCATACGGTCCCAGAGAACTGGTAAGTGAAGGCTGCCTCGTCTGCCAGGGCTGGGTCTGTGAAGCTGTGTCAGCTGCAGGGATGTTGGTATGCTTTGAAAATTCGGTATTTAGCAGAGATGCTCTTGAGCAAGGTGATAGGTCCATAGAAGTACACCCAGCAACATCCCAGTGTTTGAAACTGTAGATGGTGACCAAAGGCTATTGCAATATTGGCAAGGGACAATCTCTTGATCCAGCATGTATCCAAGTCATGTAAAGTACCTCTGAAATACTGGAAAGTCAAGGACATAGAACTGTGTTTTCAAACTGGCATCATTCTCTTTTTTATATCCAGAAATTAAATAGAGACAGGGTTCATTTTTCTTTTATTATTTTATTAGTCTTGTCCCGTTTTTTCTTGTCCCTGTTGACAAATGTTAATTTGGTTGTAAAACATCACTTGTGAACAATGCATCCTACAGACTTAAATGCAGCCTTGAGCAAGCACCTGCCAGTCGCAGGGAAGTGTATGTAACAGATTGAGTCATGATGAATGGGACAGAATTAATTTTGTTGGGGGGTAGCTTGGTCATAAAATTGCTGTAAGAAGCAACATGATGCAATTTGCATTAACTTGAGGTCATCTGGGTGTGGAAAATGAATTGCAATACATAAACCTATGCCCACATGCTGATGCTGGGCAACTAGCTGCAATGATGTACATAAAAGGGGAGCTTTGGAAAGAACTGAAAAATTAAAAGGCCAGATCAAAGCCCGTGTAATTCAAAATTAATTTTCATGTTTTCAACAGTCTTCTGAATGGAGGGAGAGGCTGATTAGAGCTATTTGAAGAACAAACATGGAAGAGGGCCATAAAACAGAAGTGGTTTTGGCCAGGCATCTTCCCTTCATTTCAGACACTGACAATTCTTTTCACAGTGTTAATTTTACATCCCAAATGGGACCAGAATTACACAAATGCAATGTAGATATTGCTGACATGGTGCATAAATATCATAAACACATATCAAACTAACTTAGAGATTTTACAGATATAGAAGAATTTCCCTCACAGCCAGCTCCAGCCAGGGAATCCTATCTGGGATGTTAAATGGCCTCTCTGATGCTTTGCATCCTGTTTAAATGTGCTGTGCTTTGCTAACTGCCTTAAGAATGCATGCATTGGTTTATGTCCTGTGTAAAAGGGAAGTCACACCACTGGGGTATTTTTTCCATTTTTTACATTAATTTTTAGTTGTGGTACTGAGCATAGGTAGCACTACTTGGAAAAAAAAAATCTATTTATGACATTTAACAAACCCAGGGTCCCATCTCTGAGGGTTTTGAACTGTCTTCTCCCAGCTGATATGCAATTTAGACTATCCTTAGGAATTGGCTTCAAAATCCAGTCTTGGACTGCATTGTCATATTGCTGTGTGGTAAAGTAGCACTACCATGGCATCAGGAATTTGGAAAAAATTTGTTATGCTACCAAAGTGGTGTGATTAAATAATCACCTGAAAATAATCACCATGCTTATAAACAGTTACCAGCCTAAAAATTAAAGTATTTATAAATATTATGGCAGTGTTGGAGAAAAATCAAATCCTTCTGCAGGAACATGGTAACATAATTAACATTATGGATGGGCACAAGAGTATGCAAGCCAGAGGTGTGATCTAATTTTATTTTTAAGTATGGACATACATTTAAATACCTATTGTCCTAGAACCAACCTGTTTCTCATTTGTAGTTGTTTTGGCAATTTCTGTACCTCTTTCTGTCACAAATTTTAATCCTTGTTTCATTTCTCCACGATTTTTATCAGTCCTACTCTGTCCCTGCTTGAAATGGATCATGAAATCTCTGTTCCTGCTAATGGCTCCTAGTACATGAATTACTGCTTTAAAATACTTAGTCAAGAAAAGTTGAATTTGCAAAATATTTTACATCAGTGGCTCTAATAGCTGCTGATTTTCTACCTTGACCTCCTTCTTTTCCCCTGATTTCCAACAGCCACCGGTTATTGCAGGCAGAGGGGGTTTTAATACCAACTGTCTCTGTCTATTGGTGAGAATTTACTGCTGGCAAAATCCTTTGGAATCCAAAATTCCAGAAATGGAAAGGTGTATAGCATCAGAGATGTTGCAAGCAAAGGAAAATATCTGCTTAAGGCTCCCTACCATGCAGTGTCTGAACTAAGCACTCTTATGCAGAATTTTGCAAAAATTTTTAGTAAGTAAGTCCAGTGCTTTTTCCCAAAGCATTGCTGAAATGATTCACAATACAGTCCAAGTCTACATGAACGTCTCTTCTGTGGTAACTGATATGTTTATTTTCTTGGTGATACGAGCTACTGAACCTTAATAAAGGTTTTGTTCTCAAATTATAACCTGCACAACATAATTAGACTCAAATCAGAAAGCAATTTATTATTTGGCAGGATAAGTGTGATACCTAATACTGAATCAATCCTGGCAGAATGATTTAAATGGGAATGTGACTGTACTTTTAAAGGAGTTATGTAAATGCAGCTTTCCTATACTTGTTTAAAAATTAAAACTACCTGTTAGGACATGTAGTCTTTTTATCAGCTTATCTTCAATGCATTTCAGTGAAGATCCCATTCCTTAATATTTAGGAAATTCTTTTCTATATGTAATATATATGTAAAGAAGAAACAAAACACACCAAAACCTCATGCCAACTCATGCAGATCTCTGTCCATTATTTTCAAAGGCATCATTTTATGAAAAGCTCAACTAGGTGTGCACTGGCACTGGAAGAAGTCTAGTCCCTTTTGGTCTTGGATGTCTAGCTTTTTAAGTAGCAGTATTGTTAAATCCAACTTTCAAAATAAATTGAAAACAATTAGGTGTCCTTCACAACACACTAGGGCTTT
>WAAG01038898.1:0-11096 GCA_013390105.1 Tichodroma muraria | reverse complement strand
TGAAATACACTTCTAGTCAGTATATCTTAACTTAAGCCTTGATACCTGGAAGTCCTTAATAAAGGTGGTAACTGCTAGAAGGATTAAACCATTGCTGGATTTCTTCTAATGAAATTATCAGTGTCAGGCAATTCTTAAGGCATATTGCAGCATTAGAGTTTAAATCAGTTTTGATGTCACAGAACAAATGCAGTATTACATATTTCTCTTAAAGGAAAGGATAATACTTCCATGCTTGTTTTACTTTCTTCCTAATGATACATTCCCCATCTCAATTTTTCCAAGTGATGCTGAAGTATGGTTTTTCATTAACTCTCATGTCTTATATTCCCTGTATGTGTGATAGAATTAATTTTGCATTATTTTTGTTGAACCAGTTTTCCTGTGGCTTTCGTGTTGTTTCATTTGTGAATGTATTAAAATTTATTGATGTTGCTATAGATTAAATATTATAAAACACCAGGGCTTAGTAATTGCATGCTATATAGCAGTGGTTCTTAAATGCAAAAATACTGCTAGTTCTCCTCACAAACAGCTTTTTATTTTTTTAATACCATAAGAGAGACCAAGGAGGATTAAGGACCTTGCAGAAAAAATGGACTTCGTTTCTCAAGGCCAGACTGATTTGTACCATCCCTGATAAGAATTTAATTTTCAATGTTATCAATGATGTTTTTATTCTCAAATCTCCAACTTTGAAGGAACCAGTGATATATGGAGTCTTCACCCCACAACTGTAAGTGTGATACAGCCTTTTCCTGGATAAGTACCTTTATTCTCAGTTGATTACTACAAGAAAATGATAATTACTCCTATGTTTTGTTGGGGTTTGTAATTTTTTTTTCCTAATTCTTTCCTGAATTAATAGGAATAATGTGGGGTTGTCAGCCGTGTGTGCATACAATCTGTCTACTGTAGAAGAGGTTTTCTCAAAAGGAAAATACATGCAGAGTGCTACAGTGGAACAGTCTCATACAAAGTGGGTACGATACAATGGGGAAATTCCTAATCCTCGACCTGGTGCGGTAAGTTTCTGTAGTCTTGGATCTGATGACTTCTTTAATGCTCAGGAAGAAACAGGCTGGGGCATACTAGTGATCTACTAATGATTCATTTGTTTGCCCTCACCTGGTTACTTCTTGTAAAAACTTCATAGAAGAGCACTCAAGTGATATGTTCTGAACTTTTTATCTGGGAATCAAAGTCTTTGGGTTGGGTTTTGGGATTTTTTAATTTAGAATTAAGGTACTTGCTGGTTTTGTATTTCATTATTTTGTTAATAATTTCCTCATTGTGAAATAGAATTCCGTTTATACTAGCAACATCATACACTTTCTAGTTCAGATGAAAAGAAGTATAGCAACTGTTGCATTGTCTCAGTAGAATCAGCATGTTTATCTAATCTAGTGCACTGCTCTGCAAACTCAAACTTTCCCAGTGCTGTGTCTCTTTCAGACTTCTTTTACTTCCTTATCTTCCTTACAGTCATGCTGTTGCTAGTGCTGAAAGAGGCGATGGTTAAAAGTACTGAAGGTGCTTCAGAGCACAGAAGGAATATTTTCCTAGAATGGATTTTGGACCCAAACAAAAATGTAGTCCAAAGATCAGGGATTAGTATACATCCCTGAGACCAAAGTGCTATGGGACCTGAGGGCCTTCTGTAGTACAATGAGTATTGACTACGGGTGTAGTTACCGGCCAGAATAGTGTGATGAAGAAAATGCATGCAGCTGCTGTTAATGTCTTTATTTTGTACAAGTAAATGATACAATTTGGTTGTCTTTTTTAATTTTCACCCTCTCCCTGTCCCCTCTTCTAGTGTATAAACAATGAAGCCAGAGCATCAAACTACATGAGTTCTCTGAATTTACCAGACAAAACATTGCAGTTTGTTAAAGATCATCCTCTAATGGATGATTCAGTGACCCCAATGGGAGACAGACCTCGGCTGGTAAAGCGAGATGTGAAGTATACACAGATTGTGGTTGACAGAGTCAGAGCACTCAATGGCACCATCTATGATGTTATGTTCATCGGTACAGGTGAGTTCTGCAGAACACCTGTTTTTGGTGATGCACAGATCCTTTCGTTTTCTTAGAGAAACTCTTAAGATTCTCTATTTACAGTGTTTTAACACCAGGTGATATAAAAAAAATATAAGGTACCATGATAAGTGGACAGTCTAAGGTGCTTTGAAAAAGTATTGCAGGAAAAGAACTGCAAAGCTTCAGTGAGTTCAGCAAAACCACACAATATAATCCCCAACTGGTCATTCCGTGTACCAAAATGTTATTTCTTGCTCAGAGGTACTGATGATGGCAGGTTTAATGGTTGCCTTTGACACAGAGCTGTTCTGCTGAACAGCCAGCAGATTATTGAGGCAACTGATAGCAATTGTGAAGACTTTTTTCCTGCCTTTTTATTTCAACGATCTTATCTAAAAGTATTGCTCTGTTGTTTCAGATCGAGGAGCCCTGCACAAAGCTATCAGCTATGAAAATGGAATGCATATTATTGAAGAAACACAGCTTTTTCCAAATTTTGAACCAGTCCAAACTCTCTTGCTTTCATCCAAAACAGTAAGTGATATAAGCATCACAGAATTCATCTCCTGTTGTTCTTTCACAAAACTTTCTCTGTACCACTGTGTGACTTTGTGAGAAGAGACCATCGCTGTGCTTAGAGCCTAAGGCTGCATTTGTCACTCACCATGCTGCAGCAATCACGTATTGCCTGCTGCATTTCAGTATGTTTGGTAGGTGGCAAGCTTCTTGGAGGTATTTAGACATGGGGAATGGCTGGGGGAGCACAGGTATGCAGGTCTTCACTTGGTTTCCATGTGGAAAAGCAGGAAATGGTATGGTACTTTAAGAAACCAGTTTCAGGTTTTGAGTGATGTAAAAAACCTGACCCCTTGTGGCCACTGCAGATTTGTGAGGAAAAATCCCTGGGGTTGAAGTTAGCAGAGGAGTGGTGTGTGGTTCTGAGGAAATAGACCTAAGAAGGGAGAACAGTCTTCTGGCATAGGGACTCAATCAATTAACTGTGTAGTTAATTGATTTCTGCTGTCCCAAATGTTGCAGGCTCCTGCATGCTGGTTGTGTCATGAGAGCAATCACGTTGCTGCAGCTGTGGGTGAGGACCTCTGGTGAAGTCCTGTCTGCCCAGTGGGGCACCAGCTGCAGCTCCAGATGGATGGCACAAGAGCTGCCGCACACTCCAACCTGGCAGCTCTCCTGCCCTGCTTATCAGTTGCTTGGTGTTTTAATCCTAGAGTGCTTTTGTGACAGTAGGAGGATGGTCACTGTGTGTAGTTTGTACGAGTTAGGTTTCTGCCCCTAGTTACTCAGACCTTCGTATCCGTGAATATATCTGTCTCTGCCTAAAGTCACTTCTAGCATCAGTGAGATCTTCTGGGTTGCATAAAGAATGAATGCCTCTTTTGAAGTACCTAGCAGTAATACCAGCATTTAGTAGCTACCTAATGATCCATACGTGCTCTGCATCTTAGGGACTTAGGAATACTTTGAAACAGCTGTTATTTTTGTGTGTTATTTAATAAAATTTTGCATGTCAACATGGTCAGCTCAGTGGAACAGAGCTTTATGCCATGATTTTTACAAGCTCATTCTGCATACTTATTTATCCTTCATGCTTATAATAGACAAATGAAAATGAGGATTAAAAACATCTGTGCTTAGATTTCCATAAACATGTTTGTATTATTTTTGTATGATACATCACACTGGCAACTCACTTATGTATCTGTGCAAATATGTATTATGTGTGTATATATATACACATACGTACACACACAAAGTATTTGCTTAATCTGCAAAAAAAAGTTTCAGATTACTTGCTTTGACAGGAAGTTTCAGAATTTGCCCTGTCATAGAAGATAACGATAGATAGCTCTTCTAATACTTAGGCTAATATCCATTCCTCTTAACTGTGGGATCATTCCTACACTGGCTTGATTGTGGGTTGCCTGTTTCAGGGGAGTGCAAAGAAAGAGATGGGCATTAAGCCTGATACCAAATACATATCATGTAGTAATTTCGGCAGACAGCTGGAAGGGTGCTGTAGGAATAATGGCATTGAATTTATTCACTCTGTGTCCAGGTGCCACATACTTACTGAAGTAATGCTGCCCAGTACATTCCTGTAAAACCAGAGGTCCTTTTCAGTGATGAAGAGTGGGAGATTGGGTCAGCTGCCGGAGTCATGGTGACTGTATAGTCACAGTACCATCCAAGCAGGGATTCCTGCAGCTTCCCAGAAGACACAAGTTTCTGCCTCCACAGGCAGTGGCTACTGAAGTCCATCACAGTGCTGGTATTGTGTTACATGTCATGGCATCCCACAGTAGAGGACTAACCACAGAAGGGTAGTAATTACCCTGATAGTGAGCTTTAGACCTCTCTGGAGTCAAGAGTCCTTTCTGAGAGCATTTTTCAGTAGTCTCTAGGTTCTTGCTGTAGTGTGTGGAGGTTGGTGGGCAGTCAGATGAGCTTACAGTGGACCATCTTAACTCCTGCTTGACTGGAAGGTGTGTCTGGGTTTTTTTTTTAAGTGGTTTGCTCAGCTGGCTGCATGTTCTCTGAACTCTTGGATNGTATGAGCTGGGAAACATGCCAAGACACAACAACCCATGCACAGTGTTGCACTGTTGCAGTGTTATCCAGCAGAGCACTAGAGAGATGAGCACTGCTTGGTACACTGTGGAAATCTTCAAGCAGAATGGGAAGCTTTTCCTGGGAAGTTGTATGTCTCCAACACTGTAGACTTCCTTCTGTGAGCACTGCAGCATAGTCCAGCGCTAATCTATGTTAAATTTCAGGATGGAAGAATGCATTTCAATGTTTGTTTGACTGCCATCCAAACTGTATCTTCCAGAAGTGCCAGCAGATAGTTTTTTTGATAATGTTTTATCTTACATTTTTCAGTGTCGAGTGTTTCCTGAAAGCTGTTTGCACACTTTATATGCAGGAAGGATTCAAACTAATTTGTGCTTGGTCTTTCAGCTTCCTCTAGAGTCTTCCTCATGATCATTGCATTAAAGAGACTGACCTGTTTGAAATTCTTGTGGCAGAACCTCCTTACATCGTTAGTTGAAAGAGCAGAGCATCAGTGGGCCCCAAAACCTAACTGTAGCCTTAAGATGCTCTGTCAGTTCTTTTCTTGAGGGTGTTTATCATGTCAAGACCAAATGTCTGCTCCTGAACAGCGAGATTTTTGAAGAATGTTTCGGTGCTTTAAATCTTTCCTTGGATGTCTGCTCATTGCTTTGTGACCATACTCTTCCTGCTGGAGTCAAGCAGTCTCACTGCAGACATGACTGAGTACATTTCTGTGCACTGAGATCTGTACAGCTGTAGTACAGGAAAAGCCATTCCATGCTTGAATCCAGCTTGTTTGCCTGTCAACTGTGGTAGGATGCTGATAAACCTGCTCGGTATTCTGCTCAGGATGAAGCCAGCCCACTGCCAAGGTGGGGTGTGCCATTCCACTTTCTGTGCAGAGCCTCTCAAAAGGAGTAGTGGGTCAGTCACGGTGGATTTGGGTTGCAGCACAGGCCCTTTCTTGAGGCTTTGCCTGATAGTATGTAAAGCCACAGTGCACCTTTAGCCATCGTTTTCCCCGAGCTCTGCAGCAGATGAGTGAAATACGGCAGCTGCCTGCCTGGTGTAATACAGATGAGTGTGGTCTTTTCCTGCTGTGCTCAGACTGCTTTGGGATCCCCAGCAGCAATTTATAAAGTCATAGTTAGACATGGTTACTTTCCACGTACCTGTTGCAGTTTTTTGCTGTCTTTTTGCTGTCTTTTTGCATTTTCAGCATTGCTGCAATATTTCCAAGATAACTTTCTAGAGATAAAAGCTAATCAAATGCTTACTCTCCTGAGGCACCACTTTTTGCAAAAAAGGCTGTATGTATGCAGCTCTTCTATAGCATTTAAATGGTTCCATGAATTGGGTTGTTTGGGTTTGAGAAAGTGATTGGCTGTGATGTTTTTTTGTTGTGCTTTGTTTTCTTTAGGGCAGAAGATACCTCTTTGCTGGTTCAAATTCTGGTGTGGTGCAGTCTCCAGTGGCATTCTGTGACAAGTACACCACTTGTGTTGACTGTGTTTTAGCAAGGGATCCTTACTGTGCTTGGAAACCTCTTGAAGCTTCCTGCATTGATATTTTCAAAGAAGGTGAAATGGAAAGGTAATAGTATCCTTTGATTACCTTAAAGTTACAATCACTATTTAATCATTCTTGTCCTTTACTGATAATTGGAATTTTAAAAATTAAATGTTTCCAAATGCAGACTTTTTCCTATCCATTTATGTCTGCTAATGCTGTTTAGATGATTCTTATAAGTACAAGGGGATGGGCAGACTTTAGGAAACAAGATTTGAAGTTGTAATGGTTGGACTTCCTTTTCAGGAACTGGATTCAAAACATAGGTGGAGATGCATCTTCTTGTTCTGGTAAGTTAGTCTTCAAAGTGCTCCTTCATATCTCTCAGTGGAGTGGTGAAAGAGTTCTATTTAGTTCAGCTTTGCTTTTGTGATTACCTGGACATTCATTTACATTTAAATAGGTATGGGATTCTGCTTTGAATATTTGAGCATCTGTACAACCTGCATGTTGTCTTAAAAACTGTCTGTGTTTGTATGCATTTCAGTGTGCAGTGCACAACCCCCTGAAATGAATGGGGGCACCTCAACAGTGACTTGTGAATGAAAGCAATACAGAAGTACTTCTATTGCAGAGGCCTCTGTCTCTTTGATGCAGCATTTGACATTCTACTGTGAGCTTTGACAAGTGCTTGGTTATTGCTGCTAGATCAGATTAAATTATTCTGAAAAAAAGCTGGTTTTATGGTGAGAGGGGAGGGGGGAACATGATACAGAGCAGCTGAAGCACCATAGTGCTTTAAGACAAGTAACCACAGGTCCCTTCTTTATGCACGCTGCTGCCACCAGATCAAGGAGATCATAAAGTGGAGTAGAGTTACAGAAGATTTTAGCTGCAGTAAAAAAAGCTCTTAAGAGTTTGATGTACTCGCTTTTTATTTCTAATCCAAGCAAAACATGGACCACCATGAGAGCTTTGCTTTTTATTTTTTTTGTTAACTTACGGGGTGCCATAACTTGTGGGTGTGCCATAAGTGCAAATATCCTTTTTTTTTCAGAAGAGAGTTCCTAGTTCAGGTTCCTCTTGGATACTTTATAGTTGTTGCTTTACTTAAAATGCACTGATTGGATATAAAGTGAGACCAAGTAGACTATCTGTCCCAAACAGTGACTTCTTAGGTGCACATGCAGTTGTGGATCAGTGAGGTCTCACCTTTAGAAGTGGAAGCCATCTTAGAGTTGAGGTGTCCTATATCTTAGTTGTCTTGATGTTCCACGTGCAGCTTGGTATTCCACTGAGATTCTTGCATGCTGTCCACCTGGTCTTGTGAGGTGAATGCCATAATCTTCACGCTTCCAGTAAGACTGTAACACAGTCTGGTGAAGCTGTACAGATTAGAGCAAACTGGAATCATTGCTGATACTCTGCACGTTTATTTTGATGTTCCAGATAAAGTAAGAGAGAATCCCCTACAGCATACATTCAAGCATGGGAGCACAGCAGAACTCAAGTGTTCTCAAAAGTCCAATCTGGCACAGGTAGTTTGGAAGTTCAAAGATGATGTGCTGAGAGTGGAGAGTCCCAAGTACCGTCTGCTGGAGAAGGCACTGCTCATCTTCAATTTATCAGAAGGAGACAGTGGTGTTTACCAATGTTTGTCAGAAGAAAAAGTGAAAAATAAGAAATTTTCTCAAGTGCTGGCTAAGCATGTTTTGGAACTGAAAAAAATGCAGCATACCACAGTGGGCCCCACCACGGCAGCCGCACCAACAGAAGGTAATAGTGATGTGCCAAAAGTATCAGCTGTGTCAACCGAGGGATCCACTGCTCACATCTCGACCACTCACATGGTACCAGTAACAACAGCAAGGATATTAACAAAGCCCATTGGCCCTGTCCTAACGAGTGTAGCCTCCAACACGGAGCTCTTCAATTCAATTCCTGATGCCGTCCCGGAAAAGACCATGTTCCTCAAGTCAAATGATAATTTCCTGTTGATGTTCCTCTTCCTCTTCTTTTTCATTCTCTTTTTGTGCCTGCTCTCCTACAACTGTTACAAAGGCTACTTGCCAGGGCAGTGCTTGAAATTTCGCTCCGTTATGCTGCTTGGTAAGAAGAAAACGAAGTCAGATTTTTCTGACTGCGAGCAAAGTGTGAAAGAGACGCTGGTGGAGCAGGGCAGTGTCAGCCACCAGAGCGGGGAGCAGCCCAAGCCTGCGCACGACACCGGCTACGAGACGGAGCCCGACTGCGGGAACAGCCAGCTGCAGGCTGGGGACTCGCAGGCGTCGCGCGAGGCCAAGGACAAGCCCTTCGATGTCAAGTGCGAGCTCAAGTACGCCGACTCGGACGCGGAGGGCGACTGAAGGGGCCCCTCGTCCCTCCCAGTGGCGGGCGTGAGCTGTGGTCCTGCGGCTGGCTATTTGAGCACGGAGAGCCTGGGTGTGACAGCTAAGCCATAGCAGGGATTACATGCTTAAGCTGTACAGCAAGCCAATCTTTGTTCAGATCTCAGCAGTTTGGAGGAGTGGTGTACTTGTCTGGACATCATAGCATCTTGTGTTGTACTGTCTTTTCTTCTGTTTTTTTCAAATGGCCAGTTTCAGATCACCACTTGTTTATTACCAGTTTTCCCCCCCACTGAGCACTTTGCTCTAGTGAAGCTACTTGCTTATTCTTTGGCCATATTCTTCGATAGAGTGAAAGTAACTTTATAATTCAGTTGGCTTTAAAAAGTACTTCAGTCTTCACATATTTCTAGTTGCCATTAAAAAAAAATCTAGTTTCATTTTAATTCCAAATTGGAAATTGAGTTTAGTTTATCAGATTGGTAAATTATAGACTTTTGTCCAGATTGGGACATTTTTTTTCTTTGCTTCTAGTGATTGTTTTTAGTTTTATGCTTTGTATTTTGGCACACTAGATCTCTTTAGTTGGTTAAAGTTAATTTTTTAACTGCTCTATAAGTATCTTAGATTTTAAGGTATAATGGGGATAGCATTGCCTTGATTTGTGTAAGACTCAGGGATAATCTTGTTTAAAGGCTCTTTTCTTTGCTGCTTTCTAGAAATATAGGTACAATAATATCAGTACAAAACATGGAGTAAGTGGGGAATGGGGAAGGAGGAAACAAATACTTTTCTTTTTTTTTTCTTTTTTTTTTTCCTCCCCCCACCAGCCAGCCAGCTGGACATAGTCACATTTTATTTTCTATACAAACTGGATTTATTTTTTTTCTTTAGTTTATAGAACAGTACAGGCAAGCAACTGTCAGTTAGCAGTGACATGGAAAGAGATTTCTTGCATTGTGGAAGCAAAACAGGAATCAAGAAGAATTAACTCCAACAATTCAGCTAGTGACTCACTGGAATGGACTGTTAGGACACAGCCTGATGAGAAAATGTTGCTGATTTTTTTCTTCTTTTCAGATGCAGAAATAACTCATCTTCTTTTTGTGACAAATACTTGCAGCGTCACCCTTTCTGGATGATACCTTCACTCTCCTATGCAACTGGAGACTGAAACTGGAGCTGCTTAAACAATCAGTCCTTTGAACTGTTTATGTGAATCATGCCTGCTAACGTGAAAGTGTGCTTTTGTTCTCAGCCTGGTTCACAGCAGCACTGTTTGTCTGTAAAAGCATTTTATGTGTGCAGTACAGTCCTGAAGAATTGTTCCTCTCACTGCTTCTTTCTGTAAATATTGCTAGAAGTAGAATACATTTTAACAGTAAATAGCAGTATGCCTGGGCTGCTTTTCTGTGTTGAACCTTCATGCAAACGTAATTTAGACCATCTTAGTGTAAACAGTTTATATTTTATAAGATTCAGTTTGGTTTTATTTTTCTATTTTTAATTATGTACATATAACAGAATAAATATTAAAATAAATTGTATTACATCTTGGCTTT
This sequence comes from Tichodroma muraria, assembly GCA_013390105.1. NCBI lineage: Eukaryota > Metazoa > Chordata > Aves > Passeriformes > Sittidae > Tichodroma > Tichodroma muraria. The sequence continues at coordinate 1,058 of WAAG01038898.1, read as the reverse complement.
TCTGAAATGTGACACAATGACAGTGCTTTCCATTTGGCAAGCACTAATGTTCCTTGTGATTTCCTTTGGGGGGAGTGTAAAAACTTTATAGTTAATTTGAAGCAACCTCTCAGCTTCAATTGAATGGCTTACAACCCAGGGTGGGGCAAGGGATGGGAGAGAAACAATGCGGGTGAAGGAGGAAAGTGCTTTTCTCTACAGGCCTAGGGACACTTTGTCTTACTACCTTTCTAAAACTCATTTGTCTTTTTGCATTATTTCTTCATTGTGTGATGTATTTCTTGCAACTTCTTTCCTTAGTACCCTTTTACTTTCTTTTCTGTCCTCTTCTGTCACACAGCCTCATCTCCTATACCTTTCCCTCCTACTGGTACCTCCTTTTTGTCCTGTGTGGGAAATGATTCACCTCCTTCACCCACCAGTACCCAGCCTGATGTTTGGTCTATCAAAGACCCCATAAAGGTCATGTTGTTGCCACCTTTCCTAAGTGACCAGGCACAGCATGTTAGTGTCCGGAGACCCTTCCACCTCTTCTGCCAAGCCACAGGTAAGTTGGAGGACCCCTTTATAAGCCAGCACTTTTTTCTGCGTTAAAGGTTTAGCCGTGTCACCATGTACTGTGTAAGTTTTCCTTTTGTGCTGTTTGGGGGCGGAAAAACAAGAGCAAAGAGAAGACAGTATCAGGATGCCAACATGCTCTTACCAAGAGTAAGTCACTGCAAGTACTGTACTGTATAATGGAGGCTCTGGTTCAGGAATCCACTTTAGTGTGTTAAGATTCAGTTGATTTTATTAGGCTCACTTGCATGCTGAAGATATTCAGGGAATCAGGATTGCATATGGATGTTTAGCAGGTAGATGTTTTCACTGTCAGTGCATATGCCATTTTAAAAATACACTTTTATTGGATTTAAGCTTAGCTTATTTTCTGGATGAGGTCTGTCATTCCTTTTTCCATCGTGATTCAAATGGTGAAGTACATACAGTAATAACTTCCATTTTGTAACAGATATATTATCTGAGATGTACAGGAGGACAAAACTATTTTTTCCATAGCA
>WAAG01038897.1:78594-91600 GCA_013390105.1 Tichodroma muraria | reverse complement strand
ATAATAATAATAATGATAATAGTAATAATTTTAATAATACTTTTGTGAATTTTTAATCTCCATGAGATTATTCTGTGATCCAGGGTGCCATTGTCTGTTCAGTTGGTTTAATTTACACCACTCCTCAAGTTTACTGTTAACTGGTTCTAATACCAATATTTTACTATGAAATTTATTAACCTGGAATGTAAAACAAAACTGTAATTCCTTAAATCTTATTTACATGTGTTTATTTATAGTCTGCAGTGTAGGGCAGTAAATTGAAGAAAGCATTAACAAAATATGCAGCCCCAAGTGACTTCCTGATTTCTCCAGAATAACTCATGAAAATCAAGTGAGATTTAGTCTTAAATAATCAGTTTTAATTCAGAAAACTTTGGGCTGTAGAATAATCAAGCCTGAAAGAAGCAGCACCTAAAACTCGTTTTATTGATAGAATGGAATTTAATACGTTTTACATATGCTTCATGCAATGAATTTTGCATGTTTAGTAATAACTCTTAATAATAAGGGTTAATAATAAGCAGATCTATATTATTGACATAATCATATCAAGCATAAAGAGTATTATAAAAATTTTATAAAACAACTTGTGCTTTATTTGTGAAGGTTCTTGTTCTGAATGACACCATTTAGATTTAGCTAAATGTTTTCTTGCTACTGTTTTGATTTTTACTTTAGGTTTTAAATATTGTTACTGGCTTAGGGTATAATCTCTTTTTTTTAAAGTAGATATACTTTTAAATAATAATTGCTACCTGCAGGTTTTATACGAGGTTCAATTAGGCTTTCATTTCACATCTGCTTATTACTTGCAGAGAAGGAAATAGACTTTATTTGCAATGATGAACACTGTAATTAATGCAATCTTCTCCTCTCCTGTCACTTAGATAAAAAATTTTGATATTTCCTCTTACAACTTACCAGAAGATATTAACTCAAATATCAGTAAATAATGTTTTGTGCATATTTTGGTTTTGTTACAGCATGTAAAATAGTAGTTGGTGCATTTCCCTTTTTTTTTCCCTCCTGCCTTGATCCCATTAGCAGCCACAGGCACTTTTTGTCTGTCAGATGTGCATGATGATGCCACAAGCATGACGTCTCTGTTGCTGCATGCAAACTGATTACAATTTTTCCAGCATGTAAACATATTCAAAAAGTAAGATATTTGCCATAAAAGACTTCAATTTATACTAGAATATGTAATGGGGTGGGGTGGGAACCTACTTTCTATTCACCTTTTATGACAATAAAACATGGAACCTGTGCCAAAGATTCTGTCAGAAAGATCCAATCCTGCCAGGTGGGAGCCAGAGGGGTGGGTTGGGCCTCGGGGGTGACCTGGGCGAGTTGGGCACTTGTTGAGGGAAACGTGGTTGGATGTGGAGGGCGACTGTGTCGAGCTTCTGCACCTGCAGGGCCCTTGGAAAACGTGGGTTTGGGGCCAGGATGTGCAATTTCCACACTCCAGGAGTCCAGTTGTTGCCCTCTCTCAGTCCTTTTGTACCCCCAGCTCCCACAAGGAGCATCTTGGAGTGATCAAACCCTGACATTCCAAGGTGTGGCTCACGAGGGGTGTTGGCCAACTGACAGGAACTCAGATCATTGCCTAAACAAACACGACTCCAAACTTTTCAAACGTTTTAGAAGTGAAATTTTTAAACTGTTCTGTGTCAAATACGTTGTCAGTCAAGACTGGGAGTTCATTCTCTCCTTTGTGAATTATGTACTTCAAAAACGATGGTATTCGCCGTAAAGCATGTGGCCTAATGCAGCATTCATGACTTTTTTCTTTTTTTTCTTGAATATTATTAGCCTGGCAATGTTTAGTCAAATCTGGGTAGAAATCATACTGTAGAAGATAATAGATTGAATTAAGATAACAGATTACCGAGTCTCATATTTTAATAAAGAAGGGGCTGTCAGCTATGCCAGTCTGCCAAGAGGTGCCATTATGCTTGTTTTTAAAATGTGAAGTGAAAAAGACACTTTTGAAAAAGGAAAATACTGGGAGAAATACCAGCATACAGGTTTGGGGATTAAGCAAAGCAGAACAGGGGCAGGGACAGAATTGAACCAAGCCTGAAACCAGGCAGGAGCTCCCCTGGGTAGGTGTTCCCACAGTTCTGTTTTCGTGACGAAATCTGACTTTTCCAAGGAAGTCCCATTGCTGGCACAGCTGTGACAGTCGGTGCTGCTCACACCAGTACACGGTGTCACAGGGCTGGTCTGGCACTGGGACTGGACTGGTCTGGCACTGGGACAGACCTGCTCATTTTCTGGCTACTTCTCCTACCCAGTTTCTTCAGCCTTGTGTTTGTCTCCCAGTTTTTCTGACGTAGAAGCAGAAATTCCTCTTTAACGTCGTTACCTCAGGTCCCTGGGCTTGTGACACACGTGCTGTCTTCTGGAGGGGTTTGCAACACTTAGGAAAAGGTACTGTGAGCTCATGGAATCCTGTAGGAGCAAGGCAGGGTTGGATAAAGCAGGGATTACTTGTGTTACCCCTCACTGCTCTTCCTGATGCCCTCACATGCTCTGGCCTCTCCTGAGAACTCCCACTGGCTGCTCAGAACCCAGAAACTTACAATGGCAAGGAAAACCTGAAGAATCCAGCCAGAACTTTCATATCTTTTTAGAGACAGATGTTATTTATATAATATTTTTCACAAGATTTGTTTTTCTAGAGAACGTGTATCAACAGAAGGAGAGGCATTAGAGCTGCTTCTCTCTCGCTTGTGTTCGATAGCAGCTGTAATCCCAACACCCACGTTGCCACCAGGATTCCCAAAAGGCAGATTGAAAATTGTACTGCACTGAAGCTGGGGTGGAATTTTTGGGAGCTGTGTTTCCATCCCTGTACTCGAGTCCCAGGCGGTTCCAGCGCAGCCCCGTTCCTGCTGGGAGAGGCACAGGTTCCACATAAAACTTCCAAGGGGTTTTCAGGGATCAAATGGGACTTAACTGGCTCCTGTGCAAATTTTGTCATTATTCAGGCATCTGGATGTTTTTGTGCACCTTTGAGTGACCAGAGCAGGGTGGGGGGATTCCAGGACAACCATTTCACCCACCGGCCAGGCTCGGTGCCCCGAGCAAGGTTGGCACATATGTGAGAAGGAGAGAGCACATTCCTATGATAAAATACTCCTTCTTAATCCAGTTTGGAGGAGAAGTGCAATTTAGCTTTCTGATTCTTCATTCTTTCCAGAAATACAATTGAATTTCCTTTTACAAACTGAAGAAAGTTCTTCTGGAAATCAGCTGTTAGTCTAAAAAAACCTCATCACGTCTGAAGGCTGCTGGCCTTTGAAATCCATCCTGTCTTTTGGGGTGAATCCAATTCAATAATGCTGGGCTTCTATAAAATTAATAAGGTCGAGCAAGAGAGGAACTTGTCTTCTAGCTGGAAAGATGACATGTCCAAGGATGGAGTGGTACCTTAAGAAGTGATTTCTGAGCCAGTACCTCTGAATGCAATCCCAGTTAAATGCCATAGGAGACACATGCAGTGAGCAGGGGGGGGCAGATCCTCCTTATTGTGCACAGCATAGCATTGGAAATAATTAATAATAGTAATAATCCAATAATAAAGCTTTGATACAAGTAGAAAGCATATTTAGAGTATATCAAGTTTACAGTAGGCTTTTGGACCTGCCAGGAAACTTCTGGAAATATTTAATGTGATTTTTCAGTTCTTTCAGTCATTAGCATAAGTTATTGTACATAGGATTTTTTGTCTCTTTGCAAACGTGAGTGTGGGCTGTGTTTGATGTGTCCCTTCTGCGGGCGGGCACTGAGCTGCCAAGTAGTCATAAAGTAGACAAGCTAAAAAGCACTTTTTTTCCCTCAGCCTCGCACTCTTGGATGGGATCTGAAATAGCTGAGTTGCAGAAATAAGATTTGACTCCATAAACATGCATGATTCCCTCACTGTGCCAGTAACAATTGGGAATTAAATAGCCTTATCATGAATAATTACCATGCACTACAGCTCTCCTGTTCCCAGGAAAACCTTGAGAGGGAGAGGGCCACTTGTTAACCTCTCTGCCTCACTTACCTCACCTGTGAAATGGGGGCAGTGATACTTACTGACCCCGCAGGGAGGGGTGAGGACTTCTTAGGCAATGTTTCTAATTCACTTTTAACCTGAAAAGAGTTGTGTAAGTATTATTATAATTTTTAATATTAAATCAGCTTCTTGGGATCACATGGTACTGCTGGCTATACCATGCTGTTTCTACTTTTTTATAGAACTTTAGTAACTCTGCTGAAACCGTTTGAAGAGAAATAAATTCAGATCTGATACGTTTCTTACAGAATCTGGAGTCCAGCTTTTGTACCTGGAGTCAGGGTGTGGCGGGGAGTGATGCTTGGTGATTATGTAGGTCAGCTGCACTTACCTCTTTTCCAGCTACTGAGATTTTTACGTGCAATTTAAAAATTCCATGTCGATGGAAGTCTTAGCAGAACTGATTCTTGGAGGGGGAGATTCCCTTTGGTAAATAAAGTCAGCACAGCTGTTTTCTAGTACCGTTTTTACTGACTCCTGCTGAAGGAGGAGCTCTGTTCTTTGTGCAGCTGGTCCGTCCATGACAGGTCGATATTTTCTGTTGATGTTTTAATGTATTTCTGTGTTGTAAATGTGTCTTTGTGCTTTTTTTTTTCCCTTGTCTGTGACACAATAGTTCAGATTTAAAAGAAAGCTGCCCCAGAAGCTGTTTTTTTCTTCCACTGATGTCAGTTGACCTAAATAAATAAATTAAGTCTGTTAATGATTTGAAGCAGTGCAGGATGAGTAGCAACAACTTTGACACTCAGCTGCCACTGAAGCTCGATTCTCACTCTGGTTACATTTGTCACTCTGCAGCTGATGTTTCATTAGTTTTATAATTACTAATGACAGGAACATTTTAATAGAAAGGAAAATGATGTTCATGATCTTTACAAAAATTTCCCTGAGAACTATTTGAATTTCTTTTCCTTCTCTCTGGACCCCTTGAGGTGACACTGCCAAGGGCTCCGTTCTTCCAGAGCTTCACGCGCTCCTGGCTTGGCTTCCAAGGCACCCAGGGAACCACAGAGCTCCCTGGGTGCTGAGTGCTTGGCCAAGAGCCCCAATTCTCTGAAAATATTAATTATATTATGTGTTTGTACCCACTTCTGGCCTTGGAGTATAAAAACAATGTTCTTGCAGGGATAGTAGAAATTTAATCTATGGCTCATTCCTCAAACCTTTCATTTGTTCTCTCCCATGTTATCAAAATGAATGTAAAAAAAAAACAATTTCAACAAAATGAAGCTCACTGGCTCTTTTTAAAATGTGCATTCCCCAACACTGTAGTTTTGCACAAGAGTACAAAGAACACCTGAAATTTCTCAAATGACTGTATGCTACTTTAATTTTTTTTTTAAACATGGAGTAATCCCACCTTGAACTCGTTAATATTTTTAATATGATTTTAGGACCCAAATGTTGTATTTATATGGAGGAGAACATTTATTTATTTTCATATTATTTATCTACAAGATGCTACCAGAAAATTTGGAGATTTTTTATAAAAAAACTCATTTTCCAAAAGATTTAAAAAAAAAACATTGAAAGTGTAGTGGGCAAGACTGATGTACAAATTACAGCATCTTTTTTTTGTTGTTGTTTCATAATTCTCAGTATCTTCAGTCCTTGTTTGCATGAAATGCTTTTGTTAAGTATTAATTGTAGTTCAAAGCAAGTGTGTATGAATAAAAATACTGATCATTACTTTGGTGAGAGTTTGGTCTGCCTTGATGAAATTTCCTTTCAAAACTGACTCCCCCAGGGACAGAGGCTGCAGAGAGGTTGATGTGATCAGCCACAGCAGTTGTCCAGTCTGGAACTTGATTCTTCAGAGACAGAATTTTAACCTGGGTTTTTGTTTTTAATTCTCGTTAATGAATCAAGAGGAAAGAAACCAGCTTGCCTAAAAAAATATCTGTCTGTAAGAGGATTTTTGTGTGCCACTTCAGTGGTGCTGGGCTGCTCCAGATGTGGGAGCCAAAGGGGGAAACAGCCCCAGGAGCCAAATGAGGTATAAGATTGGAGGGTCTGGTTCAAAGCTTGATGGGAGACTTGGTGCTGGAGGGATGTGCCCTCCTTGGGAGCAGCCAGACCCAAGGAAACTCAAATTCAATTTGTCTCTTTGAGTGGGGGAGCCCTGGATGGTTCATTCCACCCTCTGCCACTTCTTCCTGGGAGGGGGGGCTGTTTCAGTGATTGATGACCCTCAGGGACCCCCCTGTGTCCTGGAATTCCTGATTTAGCACTCCTGGGGACCGGACACGACCTCCCAGTCCCACCAGTCCCGTCCAGCCCACGCCCACCAGCCTCGTTTACACTGACATCGTTTGTTTTCAGAACTTGAAAGCAATGTCCAAATATTGTGACAACTTGACAGACAGCTCCCTTCCCTGCCTGCTCTCACAGGATGGAATCTCATGCTAATTCAGTTATTGGGTTTGTTTCATTTGCAGAAGTCTGGCTGAGTTTGCCCAAAGGAATGGTTGAAATTCTGGGGATTTTTTTCCAAAGAGTCAGTGTTTCCAGGCTACTTCACTTCTGTCATCTAACGTGCTCAGCTTCTGAAGCCCGTGAACACTTCTCAGAGCAGAACAGGGACTTTGGGGATACATCACTGCCCTGAGCTCGTGGACACAAAGTCGGTGCCTCTAGGACAGGAGGAAGGAACTCCTCAGCTCTCCATTCTACCAAAGCTGCATCCCCAGCCCCTTGGCTGGCCAGGATTTGTGGCCAAACCACCACAGTGCCCATCCAAGGGCCGTTGGCTTTTGGGATAACAGCTTGGACATGAACTTCTGAACGATGTCCTTGGGGAAAGACAAGTCTGGCAGAGCCATGAGTGGCTGGACATGGGCTCACAGGGGTGGAAGAGCCCTGGGCTGCCCATGGCCATGCTCTGCACCCTCCCACCTCAGACTGGTGGTCTCATGAGCAGGACAATCCCCCAGTTCAGAGTGGGATGAATCAGCTGTCACAAGAGGGTGGTGAGAGCCTGCGTGGGCTGCTTTGGTGTGACGGGGTGTGGAAAAGGGGAAAATGTCTATAACAGTGCATCTTTGTTTGACTCTTTCTAAGCAGGCAAGATTAAGCTGGGCTTCTGGGGAAGATGAAGTGTTAAAAGCTTCTGCAGGAGAGGCTGAAGCTCTCCATGCCTGCCACATCCATGTGTGAGAGCATCTCCATCAGGAATGTTTCCAGCACGATAAATCACACCAAGTGTTCGTGCCTGCCTCCCCCAGCCCCAGCCTCTCTTTAGAGATTTGGATATTTGATTCGGAAATCTCAGAATATTTTTGCAGAGCTGGTGTGTGAGCTGCAAATAAAACCAGCTCCTCCGAGAACTGCTTGGGTAGCTGAAATGATGACTGCATTAATTACCACGAGGTAATTATAATCCCACCTGCTCCCTGAGGAGCCGTGGTAAAGCAAAGGCAAATCAATCAGGGGCCCAAATCAGGACAGCTGTTGCCGTGTGTAGATGGCTCGTCCTCAAAGGGATGTCTTCCCTGGCTGCATCTGTCACTTGTCACCTACCCAAAGTGGTGCTGCACCCAAGGAAATGGGGATCTGAGGAGACCAGGCAGTTCCAGGGCTGGACCCACAGAGTTACCTGCAAATGGGGTTTTTTTTATTATTTTTTTTTCCTTCTTTCCCAAAAGAAGGGCATGGAATGAGGCAGATCTCATGGGAAGTGAGTCAGTGCTGTCTCCTTCTCCCGGGGCTTGCTGCATTTGCTGCCAGGGTGACAGTGTCAGACATCAGCTGCCACTTCCAGTGCTCGTTACTGGTCCCTGAGTCTGTGCCTGACATCCTTCCCCAGCAGAGGCTGTTGCACGGTCTGATGAAGGAGAGAAATAATTCCAAAGTCAATTTAAAGCACCCTACCTGGGTGAGGAAAAAAAAAAAGCCAAACAAACAACGCCACAGTGGAAGTTTGCTTAGAAATATTTTAGATCTTACTCTTGCCCATCAAGGCTGCAAAAATCACTTATCTCTTTGCATGCTGGGAATGAATTTTGTGTGTGTGTGTCTGAGAGAGAGAGAGAGAGTTTGGTCCACATCTGTCCTATCTTTCCTGTTTTTTCCATCTGAGGCCTTGATCCATCCCCTCTTACCTTGCTCCTCTATTCAGAACACTTCATAAAACTCAGTGCCCATAACAGGGCGACTTCCGAATCCATATAAAACATTCTGCAACAGTTTATATAAAACTTCATTAAAGCTTCAACATTTCCAGGGACACCTCCAGAGAAACACTCTTTTAATAGGATGCATTTGCTTCTCCTTCCAGTGTAACCGTGTCTGGGACGCTGATTAGGTGTGATTTCAGGAAAAACCCATCAGAAACAGCTATAAAAGCAACCAGCAAGGAGTGCAAGGAGGGTTCCGAAGGAAGGAAAGGCTGGCAGTGAGAGCATCCCAAAACCCCTTGGATCAGCTCCTGGTCCTTTTGGGATAAGTGATTTAGCATTCTTGTGCCTGATTGACAGTAACATCATTAAAAGATTGGTAATGAATTTCAGTGCTATATAAATCACACGGAAAACTATTACCCTTAATACAAGCATTACGAGGCTTTAATAATTAATGTCATCTAAACTTCTTTCCACAACGTGACCTTTGAAATCAGATTGCTGTGGCCAGAGCCATCCCTCATCCTGCAAGCAGCTGCTTTCCAGCCAGCCTGGGTGGCTCCAGTGGGGCTGGTGCTGGGGAACCTGGATGGGTCCAGTTGCAGGAACAGCTCCCAGAGGGAACCCGTGCTGGTGGAAGCGTCACTCCTTGTGCAGCAGGATGAGAGAAAACACCACTAGTGAGAAAAAAGCACTGCCAGCATCAACTCCAGCTTGTCTCTTGTAGGGCACTGCCCTGCACAGTGAAAAGGTGAGATGTGGGCACTCCCTGCTCTTTCAGAACTCCTTCCCTCCCATGTGGAGACGCTCAGATCCCTGGGCAGCCTGGGATGCTGGCGCCTGCCAGCCCTGGAATGGCACGGGGCTAAAGGCTGCGCCAGGAAAACTCCTGAACTGGCACATCCTCCTCTTTTATGAGCTCAGTTTAGCCCCATATGATGACAGAGGGTATTTTATTTTAAATAAAATCTCTAACTTCCATTCACACGTGTGCCTTTGTTGTTCCGTGAGTCAGAGCCGCTCGGGGAGGCTGCGAAAGGCTCCACACATTTATTTTTTTTAGGCTTCCACTCAGCATGTGGGTGCTGGGTTAAAAATAATGTGGCACCTCTCCTTGAGCTCCCTCCCAAGCAGCGGATCCAGGCAGAGGGATGTGCAGGGGAAACAGCAAATGGAGCTGCAGCTCCAACAGCCCACGGAGTTAATTCCTTTAATTTAGTCACGGTGCAAGCAGGATGTGAAAACCCTCCCGGAGAGAGGAGAAGGGCTGATGGTTTTTGGTGCCATGAGTTTTAACATCTTTCCCTGTTTTCAGTGTTTGAAAAATAAAACAATAATGCTGCTGGGATAAGGAGCAGAAGTTGTGAACTCCTTCTGCACCACAGGACCTGGCTGAAGCAGCCCATCCCACCTGCACAGGTGCCGTGAGTGCTGCAGGGGTGGATCCCAAAGCCAAGCTGCTGGTGCCAGTTGTGCTGCCCAGTGTGAAATACCCCACAAACACTATCTATAAGAAACAAAATTCTCTAAAGTCTCCCTTAGCAAGTGGTTGCCGGGCTCTGGAAGCTGCCCCGTGGGTTCCCTGAGCGTTGTGCCGGGGCTGCTCTGCATCTCTGCCGAGCTCCAGTGTCTCCCTGAGCCTCCCCCTGGCCGTGCTGCCCACGAAATGACAAAAACTAGCAAGAGCTGAAACAGCTGGCATGGAGCATCCATCACCTCCCACACAAGCCACAGCAGCTCCAGCATCCCAGCTTGTTGCGTTCACCTGCTCACTCTCGTCTTTCCTCGGGCAAACACTGCAACTCCTGGCTGAGGCAGACCTCCCCTCCCTGTGCCCAAAATGCTTCCCCCAGCCTGGTGTGCAGGTAAAATTGCTCAGTAGCTGTTGTCTGACACCAGATCAGAGCCATGGGTGGGCTCAGGGGTGGCTGCCCTTTGTTGGGTGGATTTGCTGTCTAAATAATTCAGCACAGAACGAATTTGAGGGAATAGCAGGGGAGGCAAACCTGAGGTTTCCTACCAGTTGGTGGCCCAAGTGATGGGACCAGACCTTCTATTTCAAAATAACCTGAGTGCCTTCAAGGTGGCTTCTGTTGATAGGGAAAAGACCAAGGAAAAGCATCCCTGAAGATGTCACCTGTCAGAATCAAACTCTTGTAGCTGAAATGAGACGTGCCCACCGCCCCCCGCTGCACTGCTGACAGCCCAGGAGAGCTGCTGTAACGAATCACTTCTGTTCTGAGCCACTCATGAAGCTCAAATCCCTCCTCAGTAATAAGGTTTGACCTTGGGTGCATCCTAAAAGCTGCTGCTGAGGTGTCCATGGCGCTTCAAGCTTCCTCACTGATTAAAGAGAGGTACAAAAGGCTGCTGCAGTGGCCAAGGGCTGGCAGAGCTGCTCTGGCTGGGTTAGAGGCCAGCCCTGCAGAGTCTAGCACAGCTGTGGAACATCCTGACCTGGGCAAGGTCCCACTCAGCTTCACTTGCCCCACATGTGGCTATGGAGGAGGAGCCACAGGAGGAAAGAGCCCAGAAGGAGCAGTGAAAAGTGGGGAAGGAAAAACGATGCTGCCAGCTGGTGTTATGTGAAACAATGAATCGAAAGAGGACTCGGCAAAGTCCTGCCCCAGGGCTTGGGGGGATGCTGAGGAGATGTAAAGTGCTGATTGTCCTGTTTGGGACAGCCATGCCAAGCTTCTGTCCAAGAGAAGGATTTTCCACTTCACTGGTTTTTCCCATCATCAGGGAAATACATGTTATGGGGAGGAATTCTGGAGAGCTGCTAATGAGGTGGGAGAGTTTAGCTGTGCTGCTGGGGTTTTGGGAGGCATCAGTGGTGCTCTCTTTGATCCTGGCCCTGGAATGCCTGTGGGAAATGCTTCTGGTGTGAGTGCACGTGCTTTGCCGGGGCAGAAGTTGCTGTGTGGAACAAGAAGCAGCAGAAAATCCACCCAAGTGTTTCAGTGCAACTACATTTGCACGGAAACAAAGGGGAGGGGAAGAAACTGAAGTTCAAAATGTGTATTTCTAATTGATTATATGCATGGCTGCTGGGGGCCTCTCACACAGTGTGGTTAATTATGTCACTGTGTGAGCTGTAGCTTTATTTGTGTTGTATTCCAATGATCCTGCCCAGAGCCCAGGCAGCAGCAGAGCAGGTTGTCTGTCTGGAGAAAAATGAAGGTCTGCTTTGTTTGGGTCCCTTTTTAGCAATATAGAGAAAAGAAAAATGATGAAGAGCCAATTACTGTGATAAAACCATCTACCCTGATAGCACACAGGGAACATCCAGTTCTAACAAGCCTCCTGTAGCTCTGTGATTTTATTGGTAATTCCCTGCTCATGATCTCCATCCCAGGGAAGCCTCTTTCTCCTGGGATCCCCAGAGGGCATCGCCCCTCTGGCTGCTTTTTCCAGTGCAGAATCCATTCTGCTGACCAAATCCCTGCTTTGTCTTTACTGTCAAACCCCCAAGGGATTTGCTGCTTTAAATTATTCCTCAAATGGGAATAAGAGCCCAGGAAAACATGCTGAATTCACGATAATTTAAGTATTGCTGTAACTTTGTGTGAAAGAACTTACGTGATGCAGTCCCTCAAGGACAAATAACCAGAAATCTCTTACTGGGAGGCAATTTTCTACCAGTCTGGATCTGGAACTTGCCTATTTTGGGCTATACCATGTTCTGGTTGAAGAAATCAAAACCTCCACATCTGCATCAGCTTCTGTTCTTCCTGTAAATCAAACACAGCTCACCAAGCCTGAGCACACGGCTCCATTGATTTCAAACAAGCCACCCAACAACACCTCCTCCGCATCTCATATCTCACTTTATTTTGAGTTATTCTATTTAAAGCAGTCATGTTTTGCTAACTGGGGACGCCTCGGCAAAGATGCAGCACGTTTCAGCCAGGGAGCTGGGGACTGTGGCGTGTGTGCAAAGCCCCTGCAGAGAATGAGTTGTCCCTGCAGAAATTTCCATACAACCCCGAGCTCCAGGTGCTGGGATGGTGTCCATGAGCTTCCTGGGCCCTGCTGCTGGGCTGGCACCTCCTGCAGCAGGAGCTCCCGCACGGTGTGTGACCCTTTTCTTGTCCTTCCTGCTGTGTCCAAAGAAATGTCCCATTTCTGGACACCTCGATGGAGCTGCCTCCTTGCTCTTGGCTCTGCCTCTCTTTTTCTGTGTGTTTTGGCTGAATCACCCAGACTGGCAGGGGTTTCCAGAGCCCACAGCATCTGCCCCTGTGTCCCTCTCTCCTTTAGCCCTGGCTCTCTCCTTTGCCTTGGTCCCAGCACTGCCAAGCTGGCTCTCTCCAGCACACTGGGCTTGCTGCCCTCCAACCCTCCCCGCTGTCTGCTGTGTCCTTTGCTGTGGATGTCTCACTGGCGGCTGGAGCCAGTTTTCCCTTGCCCAGCTCCCAAAGGAGCCGTGTCCTGGGAAGCGCAGCCTACCCAGCGCCTGGAGCAGAGTTTTTGCAGGTGTGGGGTGCAGAGGGGCTGGGGGTGCAGGGAAGGGAGGAGGCACAGAGGGGCAGGAGCAGGGCTGGCTCCCACCCCTGCCCCAGCGGTGAACGGGAGCCACCAGTCGCGGCTCAGGGGCTGGGGACAGATGGGTGGAAGCAGGAGAAGGGAAAGGAGGAAAAAAGCGGAGAACAGAGGGAAAGTGAGGAAATAAAGGGAAAGGGTGAAAGGAGAGGCAGGAATGAGGAAAGGAGGGAAAGAGGGAAGTGAGCGGGGGGTGGGGGGTAGAGAGGAAGAAGGGATGGATGAGAAGGAGGGAGGGGAGGGGAAGGGAAGAAGGGGAGGATGGAGAAAG
>WAAG01038897.1:30496-78346 GCA_013390105.1 Tichodroma muraria | reverse complement strand
GCGGGCGCGGCCGGAGCCGCTGAGGCGCCCGGGTGAGGTGCCCGTGTGCCCTGCCCGGGGACTGGCACCGCTCGGGGGGCGTTCGACTTCGCCCGACTCCCGACGGAAGGACCTTAGCGCGAGGAAGCCGGAAAATCCCGGCGCTCCTTCCCTGAGATCTTCATCCCTGGGCTTTTCCCCACCGGGCTGCTCGAAGAGAGGCCATCTCTTGGCCGCTGAGAGCATCCCCGTCCTCAGCGGCGGGTTCGGAACCTTTTGCTGAGGAGCGGATGTGCATTTTTCCCAGGGAATATAAAATCTGCGGGAAGTCAGGCTGCGAATGTTTTCCAGTGTTTTTCAACCCTTTGGAGAGGGGAGTGTGAATTGAGCGAGGCTATCTGAGAAAATCCTGACCTGGTTCTTAAGCGAAGTAGAGTGCCGGGGGGGTGAGGGGAAAGGCTGGATGGTGTGCTACCATATGAACGGGGGACGGGGACATGGAGCCTGTCCTCGCTCCGCGCGCTCCTCATTCACAGCCTGGACGAGGTGGTGAAATGTGAAATAATGTGAAATGTGAACTGTGGTGGTTCGGCCAGCGCGGCGAGCAGGGAGGGTCTGACACGGCCTTTGGCTCTTGATTAATCGCCGGGCGTTTTCGTAGAACTTCATCGGCCCCTAACGCGGGATGCTTTTTGCAGCTTTTAGGGTTGGGGCTTGCAGGCACGGAGCTGCGGGAGCTCCTCAGGGCTGCCTGGGTCTCACCTCGGCACCGCTGGCACCACTGAGTCCCTTGCGTGCCCCAAATCCCCCTGGGGGAGAGGAGGCCCCGTCGGAGCTGGTAGGTGCCTGCACGGTACAGGTGAGCCTTTGGAAAGGGCAGCGAGGGTGTTGCATTCCCTGGAGATAGCACTGCTTCAGCCAGAACACTGCAAAGGACTATTTCAGCTAAAAAAAGAGAATTTCTGCTGAGTTTCCCGCAGCAGCAGTGAGTGCTGGTGGCATGACCCAGGCTGGCAGCTTTGCTGGAGGAGCATTCCCGTGTTTCCATCACTGCTGCCCTTTGGTTTCACAAGTGCCTTGTGCCTGGGCTCCTTTCAGAGGCTCCTCTGCCACAGTTTGAGCAGCACATTTCAGTCTGTCACGTTGGGACCCATGTAAAAAGCCAAAGGGCAGGAGACTGGCTCCCAGCAGCCCATCCTGTGTGACACCTTGCCCTCAGGCTGCCCCAAGTGGCATCCAGGGGACAGAAATGCCTCTGTGGGGGGGGGGGTTTCTCCAATCCCTTGCTGTATTCTTGTAGCTGTTGAATATATTCATTGAGCTGAATGAATTCCCACCTGGCAGCATCCATAGCACAGCTTTTGCAGCTTCAGCTTTATTTATGGAGAGGGGAGGGAATATAAAATACAAAAGAGAAATAATGCACAAGCCTGCAGAGATTTCAATGGTATCAGTGAGCTCTTTGAGGCTGGAGTGAGCACCAGGAGCTTTTCCTAAATCATCTGGGAAGATTTAAACCCCTGAGTTTAACATGGTATTTTTAAAATAACTTTTGACCTTGACCCCATCATCTAGTTATGTGGGGATCTTAATCTCACTGAAGTTAAAGACAGTTTGGGTTCTAGGTGTGTTCTAGAAAGATGGTTTGGTGTCAAAGTCACACTGATTTTTGAAACTGTATAGTCACACCTTCTGATATTTGTAGTAAAATATTTATTGGCAAAATGGAATTTGTCAAAGGACAACACACATGCCGTGTCAGGCTCAGAAAATGGGTTGTCACAGATGAGTGGAGTTTGTGTGTGGTCTTTTAGGAAGACAGGAATTGCAGTTTTTCTTTTATTAATGAGGGAGATATTGCTCATCAGTGAAAACCCTTGTTAGAGCAGTGTCAAGGCTGCACTGAGGGTGTTATTGGAGCAGCACAGCAGATGCATCCACTGACCCAGGACAACTTGTGGATGATTCGTTTTCCCAGCCAGTGCCCATCCAGTGTTTCCTGATGACATCCCCATCCACAGGGAGCAGAGGCTCAGGTCTGCCAGGGCAGCACCCGGCTCAAAGCCCTACAGGTGTCCCTGGCTCCTTCCCAGGAGACACAAAATGCAACGACAGATGTTCCTTTTCCCTGCAGCAGCTCTGGCTGGGAATATCAGGTCGGGTGTAGGTGGCAGGAGAGGTGCTGCTGGGTGGGTGCCACAGGAAGGAGAAGCTGGTGGTACAAAGGGAACGGGAGAGAGGGAACGTAGGCAGACACCAGGCACACACAGCCAGGCCAGGTTTCACCTGGGAATAGGTGCTGGCCTGGGGGAAGGATGGAGAACACTGAGACCAAGTCCATTCCCTTCCTGTTCCCACAGACTTTCCCAGGATGTGGCTGCACTTCCCTGTGCTGAGCAGGACAGGCGAGCCCATGGCCTCCTGACCGGCTCGTGGTGCCTGTGCCTGTTCTCAGGCTGCTCCAAGTCATGCGTGGTTTTTCCTGCCCTGTCTGCTGGGGCATTTACTGTTAAATACTGGAACTGGTAACAAATCTTACTAAAATCAGGGTGGTAGAAAGTTTAGTACCTCCAGTGATGTATAAATACATGTTATGTACTTTCATATTCCTGATTATTAAACCAAACAAGCTGCATAAAGCAAAGACCTTTCCTATGTGAAAATGGGACCAAACTTTAGTGGCTGCTCAGCATCAGAACTGGGGAGCTGTGCACGAAGACATCACCAACAGCTTCCAAGGAGCTGTGTCCCAAAATGCTTGAGCAAAGCCAGATGGAGCAGCTGCTGGCTTTGGTCACTGGGTTTGGTGGCAGCCACGAGTGTCACCAGGTTGTGAAGTCGTTTGCCAAAGGTGTGGATGACACAGCCCTTCTGCACTTTATGCCATCGTTTTGCTGCTCAGAGGCTTTGCAGTAAAGCTGGTTTCTAAGCAGGGAAGAGGGAATGCAATCTCCTGGCTAACGAGGCACTGCTCCCTGCTATCCATCATCTTTAATCGCACCGAGGGGACGCAGGTCTCTGCAGCCGTGGCCAGCACGTGCTGCCTGCCCCATGTGCCACTAGGCTGCAGCCCTCCGTGCTCAGAGAACCCAGGGCCCTCAGGGGATTTCTGCCTTGCTCTCATGTATCACTGAAAACATTCATAAAACCCCTCCAGCTGCCAGCACTGGTGAGAAGAGGGGGAGTAGGGGAAGAGCTGTGGCTCCCTGCCTCCCCAGCTCAGGTACCCACCGACACAGGGGAGTGCAAGAGCTTTAATTAGCTCTTGATGCTATTTTTACCTCCCAGCATGCTTAATTTAGCTCAAGCTGTCATGCACTGATGGTTAAGGGGAAAAGAAGGAACCGGGGGTGTTGGCCCCTCTCTGCTGAGCAGCTCAGCTCCTGAGCTTGGGCTGTACCTGGGGCTTTTCTTAGACCTTCCACAGCAATGAATGTTTATAGCCCAGAGACATTTCATGGACAGCTCTTGAAGTGCTTACACTGAATCTGGGGGCTCTGCTCACACCCACTTCAGTTTAAAACAACGTCAATATCTTACAGAAGAGGTGCTTGAGTACTTCAATCGTTACCTGCCTTGCTGCTGGAAGGACACGGAAACCTTGAAAAGCTGCAAGGAAGAGGATTATTCTCCCCTTTTTAATCTACGAAGCTCTTGTAGGACTTCGTGCCAACTTAAATGATACTTGGAAGTGAACAAGGAGCAGCTGTTAAAGTTTTAATAGCCCACCAGAGCAGCCCAACCTTGGTGCTGGAGTGAGTGGATGTGCACAGCTGAGCCAGCTGCTCTCCCTCGTCCCTGGGTCTGTCCCTGTGCCAGCCGAGGCGAGCAGAGGGAAGCACGATGCTGCAGCCTGAACAGGGTCACTGGATCGTTGGGTTACTGCAGTTCATGTATTTGGGATCTAAATACAAGCCATAATGCACCTCAGGCAGAGGTTAATGGGCAGGCACTGCTCCCATGGCAGCGAGGTTTCTGCAGCTCCTCTAGCACAGTCCCCAGCTGGTTTGCTTTGCAGCATTAGATATTTCCCTCTTTCATTCTGCTTTTTCAGCTCTTTGTAGGGTATTGAAACCAGCAGTTCGGCTCAGGTCCCTGACCGTGAGCATTCTGACACTGTGAGTAGGAGAATTCTGTGTCAGATTTGGTAGGGAGAGAGGACTTTGGGAAGAGCTCTGCAAAGGGCAGGGCTCAGCTATTGTTAGGGTTGTAAACTTTGAACAGATATATAGGTTAGACCTGGAGAGCTGGGCCTGGGTGTGTGGGCAGTATTGCAATCCCAGATCTTTAGCTCCTGTTTCCCTCTCGAGAAATGCACTTTGTGTAATGCTTTTCTACAACACAACAGGGCAGGAACTGCCAGCACGTGGATGCAGAGACCTGCCTGCCATCTGCCTGTCCCTGTATCCCAGCACCCTTCAACCCTCCTGGGGGTCGGTCAGAGGGGAGAGCTGAGGCTGCACCCTGCCTTCAGGTCCTGCCTGTTTCCAAAGCCATCCCGCTCCCAGCTCCTCCCAGACCATCCAGCAGCTGAAGGCTCTATTGAGGACCCTCATCCTTGCAGCTGATCTGCCAGAACTGCTCTTGCCACCTTCAGCCCCATCACAGGTTCTCCACTTGCCAAAGCATCGCTTCAGCTGGGGTTAACAGAGGTAAGAGCCTGAAACACCAAGGAAAAAGGAGACACGTGGGTGGGATGGGTTCTATAAAAGTTTTGTGGGGAATATCTGTGGATCCAGAGGGACCATGTGAATGAGACTGACTGTACACACACGGGCTGTGCCAGCAGCCTGTGAACCAGGACCACTGGGGCTGTTTGGTCGATGATTTTATTTGCTGGAAATTGCTGGGTTCATCGAAAGCCATTAGTGTGAAAGAGCTGGAGCAGTGCCATCACTCCAGTGAGTGCAGCAGCATGGCAGAGGTGGCCAGTTTGGGAAAGGGTCTGCTTTGAGGGCTGGGGTGGGAAATAAATCTCAGTAGCTTTTCCTTTGACCTTGGGAATATCATTTGATCTTCTTATATTTGGTGCTGGAGCTGAGGTGGGCTCAGTTATCAGTAACAAATATCTCTGCCAACCTGACCTAGGCAAAAGGGCGGGTTTTGAGCAGTCCACAGCAAAAAGGGTGGTGTGAGATAAAGAAGGAGAGGGAAGTGGGTCAGCCTTGGAGATTCAAGTTATGGTGCTTTCTATACAGCATTTCCATCGCTCTTGCACTGCCATAGAAGGATTTTTTTTTCACCAAACTGTAAAAAATAACTCTGGCAAGAAATGAAGCACAGGAAGTGCTAGAGAAAAGAGGACTTCTCATAAAAATTATGTAAGTCAAGTTTAAGAAAGAAAATCCCAAGTAATCTCATTACCAAAATCTGTTAGTGGTGAGCCTTGCAGCGTGTGAGCTCATAAATTGTTTCTTACTGATTATTTATCAGGTGTTCCTTGTGTGTGATGACAAGCACAAAATTAATAGGTTTGTTATTGCTGTGACTCAATCTGGGCTTAAATAACTCATAACCAGCCTTCTTTTTATTCATCTATTTATTTTTAAAGCCTCCCTGGAGCCCTGTGTGCCCATTGATCCAGCGCTGCCGTGTCTATCCGTCGGTAATGGCAGCTGCTGCTCCCAGCTGAGGGGAAGCTTTCAAGCCCAGTATTGATCCTTTTGAAGTTTGTTTGCTCGTAGTCACAGTTACAAGCCCTTGTTCAAACTGCTATGAGATGGTCTGTTTCATTTCTTAATATCAGGCTAAACCTCCTCCCCATCAAAAAGATTTATTTCTGCACTTAATTTTTCCAATACGTATTTTCTCTCTCAGAAATTGAGCTGACATTTCTGTGTGACACTGATGCCGCTCTTAAAGCTGCCTGATTCAGTCTCCTCATGTGCCAGGGGAAGTGGTGGGTGCCAACAGCCCAGGACAGGGCACATGGGAACCCTGTGGACCAGCTCCAACCCATATCCTCTTTGGGAATTTCCTTCTCAATGTATCAGTGCAGGAGACACTGCTTTTCTCTGCAGCCATCTCTGCTCTCTTCAGCTCTTCTATGGAACCAGAGCAGCCCTGTGTTCCTCTCCTGCCAGCAGCACACCTTTTCCAACCTTCAGGAGGGACTGATTCTTCCCAATAATTCTAAAACCAGAACTATCTTTCCCGATTGCCCAATTTTCCAGGTCAGGTTTGTGGAGCTGCTTCTCCTGCCATCCCAGATGGAGCCGTGGGCGCTGCCCTCACCATCTCCTCCTCTTCCTCTCCTCAGCTGTGGTTAAAGTCAGCTCCCCATGTGCTCCTCACACACTGGTCCAACCCTCTCTGCCAACCCACAGCACCAGCCCAGCTGCCCTCGGCTGCATCCCGCACACCCTCTTTTGGGAGTGAAGCATTTGCACCCTTTGGGTGCTCCACGAGCTCGGTGGGATTACACCAGGGTTATTAATGGCCAAATCAGCCTCTTCTGGATTTGCCCCCGTGGGAGGCAGGGTGAGTTGTGCTGTCTGAAGGAGGGTGACAATGCAGTGGTGGCCTCTGCACCGTCCTGCCTGACTAAGAACTGCCAGCTCTGAGAAGTTTTGCTCTGAAAGAGCTGTTCTCCTTGACCTATTTTTTTTTTTGCCCACATCCATGGCCTGTATTGTGTCCTGAGGAAGGGATCACACTGCTTGAAGGCCCTTTATTTTTAGCCAGCCCAATTTCTTGTTGCAGCTTAGTGGGAGCTGGTCCTTTCAGTTCAGCTCCATCACAGCTCTCGCTCTCTGGCATTTGATTATTCCTACCCAGGCCCCTGATGTTCTCTGCATATCCACTACTCACTCAGAGGGTTTCCTACTCCCCTTTCACTGGCTTCATTCCTTCTCCTTTATGTTCTGCTCAGCCTCTCCCACTACTCCAGATCCATGGCTGAATCTCTGATTTCCCTTGGCCCTTGGTTTGCAGCATGGACCAGGCATTCACAGCCACAGGCCACCAGGCTTGTGCTGGACCTCAGCACCCCTCCGCAAACAAACCCTTCCCTCCTGTCAGATCCGATAACCTTGGCAGAGCTTCCCTTCCTCCCAAATGTCAGGAAATTGGAAATGATGCTTTAGCCACATAAAAATCAATGTCTTGGCCCTGCTCCTTCTGCCTTTACCCAGGGCAGGAGGGAGCTGCTGTTTTCCAGTGAAAAACCTGCTATTTCTGCTGTTTTCAGTTGCTGAACCCAGAGCAGTGATTTATTGAGGTGACCCATCCTGTCCAGGCAGCTGACCAGTGATATATTCATTTTTCTCAGCCCACACACATAGCACAGAGCAGTGGCTTGTGCTTAGCATTAGGCCACAGATGTGGGCTCAGAAATGGCCCAGGGTATTTCCTTTCTGTGACTGTGGAGCAACAGGTAAGGACTTACTCCTCGATCTGGGTGAACTGCGTTAGAAACAACGCCAATACTCATTTCATTTCCCAAAGGATGCAGGCCCAGCAAGGGCCATGTGCTGTTTCCATCAGCAACTGTTGCTCCAAGGCAAGGAGAAATTCATTACAAGGACTGCAGATTACATAGCAGACTGCCTTTATTATTCCCTGGACTACTACCAGAATGCACAGTGTGATCGAAGGAGCAGGAACAGTTCTAAAGTTCTGTTTCCTGGAAATCTTTGGAGCTCTATTCATTTAATTTAAAATCCAGCTCCTGTTGGAAACCAAACAGCCATAGGAAGCATAACACAATTGACAAAGGTCACTGTGGACTAAATCCTTCCTGATAATCTAGCCAGCTCCTCTTCTTGTCCTTGAAAAACCTTTCACTTGGGAGCCCTGTGAATCCTCCAGGCACTGGATGGGGGGAGGTTTGTTTCAAGCAGATATTCTGCACCATCCCTGCCCCTGTTCCCCATCACACCAGATTGGATTCTGTGTGCTGAGGTAGTAATAGGCACCAGTCACTAATGTATCCATGTTTTCTTGGAAGTTGAAGTGTGAGAGGGAAAAGGAATGAAGCAAATCAGAGTGGCAGCTCTGACGCCTGACCCCTTTCCTTGCTGCTCACATCACACCAACAGAAATGAGACCAAATGGGTCTATTTTCCAGTGCCTGATGTTGGTGGACAACAAATCACAGAAAACACTTCGTTATTCCCCTTTAAGTGTCTTTATCTGGACCTTCACACACTCCCTACTATGATTTTTGGCTCGTTATTAAGGAAAATGTGCAGGGAGGATGGTTGTTGATGATACGTGAGCCAAGAATAGATTCCAGTTCCTTCTACCATTTTGGCACCAAAATGCCAAGAGGGATGAGACACCCTGTAGTAAATGCTGTTCATTTTAAGGCAGCAACTAGAAAATGTGGCTCTGGCTGAGCTAGGGAGAAGAATGGATGAGCCAGAGGATCTGTGTTTTGGCCGTTTGACTGCTGAATCCAATGGGAATCCATAGAGATGGGAAATGGCATCTTCCCGAGGAAATGGCAGGTGCAGGGCTGGTATGCTTCTCTGCCCCATAGCCACCAGTTTCTTCTTTGGCTGCTGCCTCTGAATTCTTCAGGGGAAAAAAGAATCTGAGCATCCTCTCAGCACTTCGCTCCTTGCTCCCCTAGCATGGAGGTTTTCCTCCTGGGAACACATCCTACTTTTCTTGAACTGAGTGAAACATTGAATAACGACATTGAAAATGATGCTGGTTAGCAAAGCCAAAGGTGGAGAGAAAGCTTGCAGGAGTGTGAGCTGGAGCACTTGCTTGGGCTGTCTGGAGACAGCAGTCCCCTTCCTGTAGGTTGGAACCTTCTGGGAAAAGGCACAGTGTGAACGTAGGAAGAGCCAAATCCTCAGTTTCATATGGAAGGGAATTGTCAAAGCTGTTGCAGCGCTTGAGGGTGCGAGTACATCTGCTTCCTACCAAGATGTACTTACTTTGGACTCGGGGTCAGATGCGATAATTAAAGACTCTCTCCTTCTCTGTCTTTCACTCAGGAATTTGATACTCTTCCAGCAGCATTCCCTGCTTTTCTCTCTTATTGCTGCCCAGAGCAGTGAGCTGGAGGGGCACACAGACCTTGGACGTTGCATCTGTTCAGTAAATGTCTTTCTTTGGACTCCACTGTAGCTACAAGTTTCCTTCATGTTAATCTAAATGAAACTGCTTCAAACACAGCCCAGGATGGGTGTGGGGAGCTGATGCTGTGGATTAGTGAGACAGAAGTGCTGGGGGTGAGCACTGCAAGAGCTCAGAGCTCCCCAGAATGCTGGAGGAGCAAGAAACCTCTCTCAGCATCCCCTGCTCGCTTTCACCATGAGGCAATTACGGCACAACATTATCCTTGGAGGCTTTCAGGTGTAAAAGTACAAGCTGTGAGGATTTTTGGCATCTCTGAAAATCTATGTAAGCAAGTGAGAATTAATATATTTGCATCTGAGGCACTAGAAAAAAACGTCCTCCTCCAGTCTGTTTGGTCGTGTTGGAACGGGGAGTTGTCATCTCCTGGTCCAGGCAGGATTTGTGTCTCCTGATTTAATCACTAAACCCACCACCTTTACTGCAGTGATAACAGCAACATGACTTCTCTTCCAAGGAGTTTTTTCACCAAGGGAGCACAGGAGTGATGGGGCCACTCCTGAGGGTGTGAAACAAAACTAGTGCAGTTCTAAAGGCAGTCCAAGGAAGATGCAGCCTGCTTATAAAGTCAGTAGCTTTTGTTGTCTAGCTGGATTTAGATATTTTTTCCTTATTGCTTGAAGTGCTGAATAGCAGCAAAATGTGCCTTGGAAAATATACATGACACGGCACTTATCTGTGATTCATTCTGCCTTTCTAACAGCAGTCAGTAGCACTATCTGCCTCCTTGCTACTCCACACAAGACCATCGCTCAGACATATCTTTTTCCTTCTTACTCTTATTCCTCTAATCTTCTGTTGCTGTGGGTTCCACCCCCATCCCCGCCCATAATAATTTCTTTTTCTCCACTGCACCAAGAACTCAGATTTCTGGATTTCTGGTGCTATTTTATCAGTCTGCAGGGCACCACAGGAACTTCTAATTTGCCCAAAGTAGCAAATGTGCAATAAAATAATAATAATAATAATAATAAAGATGCTATACATAAGTGACATGGGGATGAGGGACCATTCCTTTAAGGCTTGCCCAGGGCCTGGCTGCAGCTCTCTGTCCCCATTTCCCTGCCTCTCTCCAAAGCACAAGGTGCATTTGGACAAGGGAGGGTACTGGCAGCCCTGGCAAGAGCAATACAACAAAAAAAAGCGAATTATAGTGTCATGCCACTCTGCTTCAAGTTGTTTGGTGATGTCATAAATGTAGCATGGCTTTTGCAAAATTAGCATGATCTCCTAATTGGCCAATCTACCCTGGAAGTGGAAAACTGGCAGTGTTGGAGGGGAGTGGGGTGGTGGTGGGAGCTGCTGGGGGCTGGGGTCGGTCCAGCAGCTCTGAGCGGCTTTGCTGGTCGCTGATCGAGGTGTCCGTGACCCTCAGCAGCTCCAGTGCCGGGGACTGGCAGCGCTTGATAAGGCTCTGCAGGGAGATCAGATGAGATGCTGCAGTTCGCCTCCATCCTTGGGGGGATCAGTGCCAGCTCTGGCTGCAGCAGCAGGAATTCACCTGCAGCAAATCCTACAGGAGCCAAGGAAGGAGCTGCTCCCGGCCCGGCCGTGCCGTGCCGTTCCCGCATCCCGGGTCGGCGCGGCGCAGCAGTCGGGTGGGATTTGGTTCAAGCTCTCCGCCAGCCGGTGATTGTTTTAATGGCTCCTTTCAGCTCAGCGCAAGCAGTCCAGGGCAGCGCTCCGGCCCCCGCGCTCCCCGAGAGCTCCGCGCTGAGCGCCGCTGCCGCGGCCGCGCCGCCGATGCTGGCGGGCATGAGCGCCTGCAGCAGGAAGGCGCTGACCCTGCTCAGCAGCGTGTTCGCCGTCTGCGGCCTCGGCCTCCTGGGCATCTCCGTCAGCACCGACTACTGGCTCTACCTGGAGGAGGGCATCGTCCAGCCCCAAAACCAGACGGCCGAGATCAAGCTCTCGCTGCACTCGGGGCTCTGGAGGGTCTGCTTTCTGGCAGGTAGGGTCTCCCAGCCCTTGGTTTGTGGTGCGTCAGTGCCACGCAGCAGGAAAGGGCCAAGAAAAATGGGATTTTTAGAGGCTCCGCCCACCTCTGCTTCCAAACTCGAGGCATAACCTTTGGCAAGCAGTGTCATCTCTTCATGCCTGACTTTAACAGCCCAAAAGGTAAACGTGTCTTTGCACACAGGCTTTGGTGAGTTTGCTGCTGCCCTGCCAGACCCCCTGCCCTGTTCCAGAGCTGCAGCCACGACGCCTTGGGCAGCAGATAAAAACTTTCCATTTCATCCCTGCAAAATTTAGATTCAGGTCAGCTGGACCATTCCCTCCATCTGTGCCAAGTTTGATGAAGCAACTTGGCTGCAGGGATGGAGTTGAATAGAACCCAAGGGAATGGGAATCTCAAAGTGAGCAGCCTCAAATGTCACAAAGTTTCAATCTCTTTGGAAAAGTCAGGGGAGAAGAGAGGAGTTCTGATATCGCCCCTGGGGTGACCTTAAAACCCCCTGGCTTCAGAGTTCACGCTTTTGTCTGTGTCTGCTGCAGGTGAGGAGCGTGGCCGGTGCTTCACCATCGAATACGTCATGCCCATGAACATCCAGCTGACATCTGAATCCACGATCAACGTCCTGAGTAAGTGGTGTGGTGGGGTTCCACCCTTTATGTCCTGCAGATCACCGAGTCCCAAGCGTTAGGGACCCTCCCCAAGAAATCCCCTTTGTGTC
Source organism: Tichodroma muraria (assembly GCA_013390105.1). NCBI lineage: Eukaryota > Metazoa > Chordata > Aves > Passeriformes > Sittidae > Tichodroma > Tichodroma muraria. The sequence goes on along the minus strand of WAAG01038897.1, from coordinate 66,602 downwards.
CTTGCCAAAGAAGCTCTGAGTTCCTTGACAGTGCTGCCACAGTGATGCAACTACATTTTTTACTATGGGAACTATCCAGTGTGCTCGTAAGCTTTTGGGGACATCCCTTTCTAATGGCAGGGTGCCCACAGAGACTCTAAGCTGTACAATTTCCTATCACTGGTTATTCGGCACTAATGTTTAAAAGTGTTTGGCTTTTTAGTCTGCTCTCCATAATTTGCAGCTGTATTTATTGCCCAGCAATTTTACACATTATATAGCAGGACGAATTAAGGATGGAGTGTCACAGCTCTCACGATGAATTCTGCAGTCATTTCTAATTTAATAAATAGAAATGTTCTGCAAACACTTATGCAGTGAAGCTAGAGGAAAATGCAGGCTCTGATGGATTCCTATGCAATGCTTCACACAGGAACCCTCAGAAATGCAAACATCAGCAGTCACCAGCATGGAGGTGGAATGCTGGCACAGGTTGCCCAGAGAGCCTGTGGATGGTCCATCCCTGGAAATGTTCAAGGCCAGGTTGGATGGAGCCTGGAGCAACCTGGGATAGTGGAAGGTGTCCCTGCCCATGGCAGAAAGTTGGAACAGAGAGTAAGATCCCTTCCAGTTGAAACTATACTGTGATTCCATAATCCCATGTTTTACTCAGCTCATTAGCAAGGAGAGAAACTCAGACGCAATGTGGTCTGAGGACCACAGTCTGAGGAGGGTTGGAGCCCTCTCACCCAGCCAAACCCATTTCTCACACTGTTTAGTGAATATTAACCCGTTCTCACTTCCCTCTGCTCCTCTCTCAACAGAGATGATCCGCTCTGCCACCCCCTTCCCTCTGGTCAGCCTCTTCTTCATGTTCATCGGCTTCATCCTGAGCAACATCGGCCACATCCGGCCTCACAGGACCATCCTCGCCTTCGTCTCGGGGATATTCTTCATCCTATCAGGTGAGTTTTGCAAGCCAAGTTTTCTCCTGACAGCCCTTGAGCATGGAGCATGTTTGCTTTGGCAGCTGCTGGTTCTCTCCTAACCTGCCCTGGTGGCCCCTTGTTGGACTCGTCACTCTCAGCTCAGTCCCACAGCCTGATCAGACTTTGTGGGATGGATGCAGAGCTTGTTTGTGGAAATATGGGGAAAATGGGGAAAGCCCCCCCCTATCCGTGCAGGAGCAGGTGCTGGAGGAGAGGGTGCTGGAGGAGAGGATGCTTCTCGTGGCACATCAGTCGCAGGAGAGATCTGAAACTTCAAACTGCTCAGTTGGGCTGTGTCTACATGAGAAAAGCAAATGTTTTATTCATGGTGTTGTTCGAGTGCTGAACAAATAGCTGTGACAGCTGAGCTTTGAAGCAGCTCCTACTGGAGCCAGATCCCTTCTTCCAGTGCTCACAGATTTCCCTGAGCAGGGAATGTTTGACTGGAATTAGAGGAGTGCCCTGGGTTAGAGCAGCAGGAGGGCAGCTCCCTTCCCCAGTTATTACAAGCACACTCACAAATTTTTTTTACTTTCCCCCAAAGTCAGGCCTTCAGGAAGGTGCTTCTTCAGCAGCTTCATCCCTGAAGCATTTCCCACTGTCCTTCTCCAGGTCTGTCACTGGTGGTGGGGCTGGTCCTCTACATATCCAGCATTAACGATGAGATGCTCAACAGGACCAAGGACTCAGAGTCGTTCTTCAATTACAAATATGGGTGGTCCTTTGCCTTCTCTGCCATCTCGTTCCTTCTCACAGAGGTACCCACACCCCTGTAACAAGTGTATCCCGTTCCCAGGGGTGAGCAAACTGAGGCTGTTGGCAAAAAGAGGGCTCAGATGGGGTCTAAGGGAGGGCTGTGAGGGTGGGGGTAGCATGAAGGGGACATATGGGGGGGACAAACCCAGCCTGAAGCACTGATGGGGCATTTGGTCACGACTTGATGCCAGGAGTGAAAAGCAGAGATGTGGTTGTGCTAAATTGTTCATCGCACAGACCCAAGGCACAGGGCAGGGAAGTGACGGCCCTCGGGGGCCTTTGGGCATCAGCACCAGCACAAAAAAGGCGATTTCTGTTTTCTCCTGTTTGGGTGGTGCTGCAGCCGTGGACGGGGAGGGCCTCAGGGTGTCTCTGTCCCGCAGAGTGCCGGGGTGATGTCTGTGTACCTGTTCATGAAGCGCTACACGGCCGAGGACCTCTACAGACCCCACCCCGGCTTCTACCGGCCCCGCCTGAGCAACTGCTCCGACTACTCGGGGCAGTTCCTGCACCCGGACGCGTGGGCGCGGGGCCGCAGCCCCTCGGACATCTCCAGCGAGGCGTCCCTGCAGATGAACAGTAACTACCCAGCCCTGCTCAAGTGCCCCGACTACGACCAGATGTCCTCGTCCCCGTGCTGAGCCCCGGCGGCCCCGCGCCCGCTCCGACGGTCGCCGCGTCCCAACTCCGTCTGTCGTTTTTTTAGGCCGCTCTTTCTGGCCAACTCTCTATTTATAGGAGCGTAAATATAACCAGAGAGATTGGTTATATAACCGATAGTGTAACCTAGAGAATTGGGATGTTCCCCTTTCTTTGTTTTTTGGGTTGTTTTATTCCTCCCCGCATAACTAAGAATCCCTCCGAAGTCCTCCTCTCTCAGCTCATCCCGCTGAGAAAACAGCAGTTCTGCCTGGGGGATAAATCCAGGGCTGGACTCGAGAGCAGGAAAAAGAAAATATAGTAGAACTAAGGGAAAAAAAGGTGTATTTTTTTGGTGTAGGTAAGTAGGCTGATAAAGTTTGTGCATTCGACTGTATCATTGAATTCTACATTTACTGGCCTGAGTGCCAGCAGGCATAAAAGATTTGTGTAACTTTCCAAGAAACAACCAGCATTAGAAAAAGATAAATTTTGTCTTGACTGAACACTTACTGATTGGTATCTCTCACTGCTGGATATCACCTCCAGCCAGGCTGGAATGGGAAATAGCCATCCTTCGATGAGACCTCAGCAGGCTCAGACACCAGCAGGTTGTTGTTCCTCTGTGGCCACTTGTAAACTGTTGCTTAAATATCCCATGATAGACTGGAGGCACTCTGGGTTACTGGGCTGGAGGGATGGCTCCAGCACCCAAATTTCCTCTGCTGTCCTATAGACAGGAGGTCTGAAGCATAAATGGGAGAATTTCAGTGCATCATCGAGTGGAAAACAACTTAAACCTTTCCCATGGGAAACATGAGGTGCCAGATTTAGCAGAAAGAAGTTATTTCAGTGAAAGGCAAGACCCCAAACTGGTGTAAAGTGTTGTAGCTGAGATTATTGGTACAAATCCACTGCAGCAAAGTAGTTGACTTATATTACATTTTGGCAAGAAAATGGTATTTTCGCTGCTTTTTGTGTGTGTGTATAAACTTTATTTTGAGGTCTTAAGTTTGAAAATTTCATTTGACACTTTGGCATTTTGGCCTTAGCCAACTGCCAGGGGAGAGAATCACAGATGGAAAACAAAGGGCAGGGAAGGAAAAGGCTGTGATCCCTCGTGCAAGCCCCAGCTTGTCACCTTGCAGGGTAAAGAGCTTTGTCCAAACTTTATGTCTGTTCTTATTATTTTAAACCTTTCTGAAAATTTCCTTTCTGCAAAACAAAATCGTCTGGGGAATCTTGGTATATTTGAGCTTGTTTTGTCTTACTGTTAATTAAAAGAAATAGAGTATATGCAGTTTTAACCTCATTTGTAGCACACTGTGTAATGAATGATGGACCGCTTCGTTATTATTTAATATTATTATTTTTTATTTGATGTTAAATATTTATTATTTATAAACTCCTCCAAAGCAGGGGCCAAGTCCTGGTGCAGCACCACCGTTTGCATCCGTTACAGCAACCATTCCACAGGACATCACTGCAGGAGTGTATCCAGCCAGCTCTGGAACAGGATTATTCCTCTCCAGTTCCTCCAGAGAAGCAAGTAATGCATATCTAGTGTATATCTGGGTAGACTCCTAATTTTCGAAGTTTTAAAATAAGGGCATCTTTTTGTAGACACAGTCCTGTTTACCCTCAGTTTCTGTATGACCCTCAAGCATTTTTGTGTTCTCACTTAAGCCCCAGTTTTTAAGTGCTACGTGACAGGTTGGCTGCTGGGAAGGTTCAAGCACTAAAGCACAATGCAGCCCCACCATCCAGTAACAAATCTGCTGGTCCTCACCTTGGCCCCAGCCTGATAAACATCAGTTTTCCACAAGGAACTCCATATTCAGTGTGATTTTGTCTCCAAAAAAGCACTGGAGTTCACAAGCAATCATTTTGAGTTTCCCAGGGCCTGATCTGGTTTGCTGGGCTTGGTGCTGGTGATTTTTGGTGGCTCAAAGGCTGTTGCTTTTGCATGTAACTCTTGATGGATCCTGATATTCTCAGGCCTCGGGAGGGAGATGTTGAGGATCACCAAAACTGCTGTTGCCCAGAGCCACAAGGGCTCTCCCATGGCCACATCCCTGCACACTGCGGAGTCGTGGGTTAGTCCTGTGCAGCATCATGAGATGTCCCTGTCCCTGAGTGGAATTTTCCTTTGCACTGATTAAATACAGCATTATTCATTTTATAAATTAAAATGTTTGCCTACACAAGTAGAAGAAATTAAAAAAACTTCATGCCTTCCTCAAGGCCCCAGAAGGTTTAGCAGAGTCTAGAGGCGAATTAGAAAAGTAATTATTTTAATTCATTGGAGAGATTCTCATCATGTGGCTGCATTTGTGAGCCTGGGAGTTCACACATTCACCCAGTGAGCACAAGTGCAGGACTGCCAGAAAAAAATCTGTTAAAATAAATGTTTGCTGTTGGTTCAGTAAATGCATATTTTGGGTAGGATAATGTGGTGTTTGCAAAGCACAGGCAGCAATGGTTGTGCCTCTGGGTGCTGCTCTGCCCCTCCCAAAGAGCCTGCTCTCCCTGTGGATGGCTGTGGGCCTCCTAATGCAGTTGTCACACCTTTGTGGGCTGTGGAGAAACTTTTCCAGAGCTTTTAATCCTCGGAGACATAGCCTGGGTGAGGGGCTGGGGTGAGCCCAGCCACCCTGCCAGGCTCACTGCCCCAAGAACCACCCTTGGAGCTTGGAGCTGCAGTTCCCCAAGCAGTAAATGCTTGGTAAATAGATGCAGCACCCCATTAGGACACCTATTAATCATTATATCACCTCTTCTAGTTACTTGGTATGGTTTTACCCCACATCCTTCCTTCTTGAGGAACAACACTCAGTCCCCTCCTTCAGTCTCTCTCCCACCCACTTCAGTGATGGCCTCTCGCTGTGTTCTGTGTCTGTTGCTTTGACTGCAGTAAACAAAAAGTGGAGTTTGAGGGTAAACTACCAATTAAATTAGAGGTTTTACCCTGATGAGTCCTTAAATTCACCCGATGGGATGAGCCAAGCCTCCCCCAGGCCCGTGGGAAGGTGACTGTTGTCTGACACTGCACAGAAAACTGTTTGTACTTAGAAGCACAAAAATCTTGTTTTGCATGAATGACTAATTGGTGTCAGAGTCTTCGTGCACACGGCTGTGTCTCCCTGAACTGCAGGGGTTAAGGGTTAAATAAAGCCTGATCCAGGTGCAGTTCCCTGCTCCAGGTGCTGCTCAGGCCTTCAGCAGGTGGAGCTTTTTCTGTCCCTGCCACCAGCCTCCCACACACACCCCTCCATCCCACAGCCTGGGTGTCCTGTGGATTCACAGCAAGGGGAGGGATGGATGGATGCTGACTGAGGGAAGGGCACGTGGCAGGTCAGTGAACCCCTGGCTCAGGGGAGGCTGGCTAGGGGGGTGGATGCTCTGAGTTCTTCTCAGGGAGCTCCCAGGGAACCACCCTTCCCCTCTGTGCCTGAGGTTTTTTAATCAAATCCATTTTCTGTAAGCCCAAAAAGGCATTTTGTGGCCTGTATCTCCTGAGACATGAAAGCTCCTCTGCCAGCATCCCCAGGACTCTCCTCATTCCCCCTTTACACCACAACACTTCCATGGCCCCAGGTGTGATAGGGCCCTGGTGGGAATCATTTCCCCATTAGTGGTGTCCTGAAAACCCTCACTGAACCATGAGCTGTAGGTGCAAGAGGTTCATTAAAGACCAATCACAAGCAGAATGAAGCAGCCAGGAATAATAAGGCTGTGCTGGGTCTTGTTTGCCTCCAGCTGCTGCTGGAGCATCTTAAGGCTCCAGAGCTCTTTTTTGCTCAGTGAAAAAAACATGCTTAAATATATAAATTCACATATAGGTGTAGATGACCTGCCCTCCAGTGTTGCTCCTCTTACAGCTACGGTGGCAGTGGGTACAAGGAGCCACAGGGAAGGTTGAGATGGGCAGAAGATCCTGTGAGGCAGTAACCCCCCCTCTCCAGGCAAGGATGCAGACCAAGAGCCCTGGTGGAGCTGCTGCTGTGGTGAGATGAGGTTTGGGCAAATGTGTTGGGGCAAGCTGGTGCTGCTTTTGCCCAGGAAGGGGGGCATGGAGCTGTTTGTCAGGTAGGCAGAGGGAGAGCAAATCCTTCTGCTGGGGAAGCCCCAGATGGACTTTGCTGTTACATCATCTGGACACAGGGTAGAAGACCTGTGCCCTTTATCAGCTTCAAGCAGACAAGACCCAAAGGTTTTTTTTTAGGGTGCTTTCCAGGCACACACCACTGTGGCAGGGCAAGGAGCTGACTTGGTGTACACAACGTGGGGGTTTCTAGCTCACAGTGCTCTGCTCTCAAGTCCTTGTGTTGCATTATTAATACTATTTGTCAAGGTTGTGTATTCATTTTCCCAAATGTGACTTGGCCCCATGGGCTATTCAAGGTATGCTAAGAATTTAAATAGTCTTATTCTTCCCTGCTGATAGCTTGTTAGCTGTGCAGAGCTGGTGTGCCTGTGCTGGGGATGCTGTGTGAGCAGGCAGAATATTCACCTGAGTAAATGCTCCTCCACTAATGAGAAGTAGCTGAGAGATATTTATTTCCTTCTTCTTCCTTCCTCATGGGATTTATTTATCTACTTTTTATTTTTTTCCCTAAGCTGACAGTCAAACCTATCTAGAAAAAAAACAGCTTTTTTCCTTCTTGTTTTTCTCATCCAGTTTTGGGGTCTTGTTAGGGTCTCCTTCACCCCACTGCAGCATCCTTAGTGCCCAAGAACCACATCAGCTCTTTAACTGTTCTTTCTTTCTTTCACAGGAAGGCTGTGACTGCTGTGCAGGGAGCAGGGTGTCCCTAGGCTGTCCCCACGGTTTCCCCAGGGTGTCCCCAGTGCCCCAGCTGGCTCCGTGGGTGCCCCCATGGCTGGGATGCTCCACTGACCTTTCCTCTGTGCACTGCAGGGTTTCTGTCTATAGCTATTGTGTAGATGTCGAATCCCAGCCTGTTCCCATGGATACAGTAGAATGTGGAGAGAGAAGAGCTGCCTTGTTGCTTTATCTTCATGTAGGCTTTTATATACCTCAGATTTGGGGTTATGGTGGCCTCCGTGGGCTGTGGTTATAAAGGGCAGGAGGTGGCTGCAGTAATTACCCCGTGTGTCTTTAATTGCAAGCCAGTTTCCCAAGTGTAACCCTTCTTCTTTTCACGCCACTTCATCTTTGAATCTCTGGTCAATTCAGTCTTTGTAGAAAAAAGACTCATTTTTTACTATTATTACAATTTGTAATACAGGAAAACACTATTTCAACAACAACAAAAAAAAAATTAGCCCCACTCCCCTGTGTTGCAAGATTCTATCCCAGGGGCTAGATTCAAGGAATGCCTTGACTCTAACTGGGTATTTTCTTGTCTTGAGCAGATTGTACCTTGATGTTCTGTGGGCTCTGTCCAGCATTTTTAGTCAAATCACCTCAGAACTCTCCAAGCCTCATCCCCCTCTCCGTTTCCAGTGAAAGGAGAAGTATTCACACAGAAATTGTGATTAATATGCCTTGAAAATACGCAGCACCAGCAGTCAAGGTTATTCCCCAAAAAGCCATTTTTTTTTGTCATTGGCTCCGGATAAATCTCCTGGCTGCGATGAGATGCAGCTGCATCTAATCTTTAATGTTAGGACAGTGTGCATTCATTTCCTTAGAGGCAAACCAGGTGTGACAGGGGTGCAGAGAAGGTGTTCCATGGCTCGTGCTTATCCAGGTTCTGCAGCTGTTTAAACTGGAGCTGCTGCAGCTCCGTGTGCCCAAAGGGCAGCGCCAGCCGCGCATCGGGTCCTGGTTAAACGGCTCGTTTTGGATCAAAGTCATTCTTACCCCAATTAGTCACAACCACCATCAAACACCTCTAAATCTGCATGTAAATAAATCCACAGACCTGAGATTCAGCTTTGTTGCTGACGAGCGAAGTGTTTAGGCACGTGCTGAAGTGCCACGGACTCCAGCAGGATCCACCTCGGAGCAAAAGTTAAGGCCAAGCAAAGCTCTGCTGAGCAATAGCTGTCTTTGTTTAATAGCACTTGGTAGTTGGGTTTTGTATAGAGGAGCTGGAAGACACAAAAGAGGAATACAGAGATATAACCATAAATTTATTATTTTCTACAGTGATAGCTTTTTTAATGAGGTGCATGTTCACAAAAATATAACCCTGAGGTTCTCACATCTGCCTGACATCCTGACACACGCCAGCTTCCTGCTGCAACTGCAGGGGAAAACCTGCCAAGGAAGCTGAAAGGTGTTATTTAATTAATAACAGCTAATTTGAATAAATACTGAAATGTCACTCAGCTGCTCCCAAGGGGAGTGTGGGGAGTTCAGCTCTGTGGGAAAAGGAACACGATCGGTGTCACGCACAGGAGGAGCAGCAGAGTCTGTCCTGTCAGTGCAGGTCAGATTCTGCTCAATTCTTTATATTTAATAAATCTGTGGCATTTAAGTTTAGCATAACTGAGTGCTGTGTGGGTCTTAATGCTGGTTTAATATGTCTCCAGCTCGGCTCATCAAAGGCTGCTGAACTGAGGGGATAAGAGAAGAACCAGTGGCACTGGCCAAGGCTGTGTAGTCCCCATCCAACATCTTAAACTGAGATAATATGGCTTTTAAAGCTGCCTTGCTTCAATGCTAAACAAGCTCAAATAAGTGAGAGCTCTTGACTATCCTGGAAAAGCAAACTGTGCTTTATTTTAGCAGAAATTACAGGGTCTGTTTCTGGACCTGCTGCACTTAAATTTTGGGATGACCTATGTTTGTCCAGGACAATAGGATTATATATTATTTAGTGTAATTATTCATAATTCAGATAAACAGAGAAGGTCTCTCCAGCAGTGCAGAACACGTACATATAAAATCCCCATCACATTATTTATTCCCATATAAATTATGTACTGTCAAAACTGTTCTACTGATCTGAAGGTTAAAGGCTTCATCATAGAAATGCAGCAGCTCCCTGTCATCTTGATCAGAATGTGATTATTTTTTATTTACAGAAAAAAGCATCCTAGTGGCTGTGGATTTCCTATTGATCTGCTTCAGCAGCCCTGTCTGACTGAGAACAGCTGAAATATATGAAATAAAACACAAACCTACGGTTGTTTTATCTTCCCATAAAAAGTAGGTCATATCCCCAAGTGAGCTGTATTTTATTCATGTAAATACATTTTTACAATTAAAAATGCAACAAAAACTATGTTCATGTCAACAGAGCTGAGCCTGGTGAAACTGGGTTAGGGCTGATGCCAGGGCTTCCTCGGACAAAGCCTTGCTGATGGATGAGCAGGTCCCTTACACCTCTGCTGTGGGTATGGGACCCCAAACCACACATTTTGGAGCAGGGAAGTGAAGCAGGAGAAGAGTGAAGGAGCTTAAAGCTCTCCAGATTGAGCTCCATATAGGAATAATTATGGCTGCTATTTTAAGGAGTTGTTTAATAACGTTAAACAGATGATAGGCTGAGATTATAACACTGCCACCCACCTCCATGCTCCTGGGGGCTTTTTCTTCCCTTCTCCCACCCCACAGCCAGTTCTAGCTCTGGTATATTTGCATTTTCCTGAGGTAATTATCATGTTCCCAAGGCTCTGGAGCAAAGTGGGAATTACCTTGCACAAGGGGAGAAGACAGGGCATAAGCCCCTCTCCTGGTGTGTGCCTGAGTTTGTCCAGCAGCAGCATCTGCATTGTCGTCTGGTCCAGGAAAATATTTTGGGGCAAATCAGAGCTGTTTCTGGGGCTAAGAGGTACCATGCTGCCTGTGTGGGGCTGCAGCCTGTGGGAAAACACACCTCTGTCTCAGCTTTCCTATTTCTAAACCAGAAACTGTACTCTTGATTGGCAGCTTGGCACTTGGGGACCTCTGGGTGAAGAGTGTTGCCCTTAGCATGCACACAGGTAATTAATGATTTCTTTTCTGGAGGTTTAATGCCTCGTTTGTGCTGCATGGTGATCAGCACTGAGCTCCTCTTCACAGGATGCTCCCTCCCCATGAGGGGCCTGCAACAGAGATTGGAGCTGCTTACAGAAACTACCCTAACAGGGATGTCAGGGCTGTCTTAGGGACCTGCATTGTCAAAAAATTAGAGCCTGAAACAGAGGCAGAATTTAAAAAAACTAAAAAAAATGTGGTTTTTCTGCCACATTTTCCTATTTTTCTGGTGCTTCATTTGCAATAAGGGAAAAAAAAAAAAACCAACCATAAAGGGTTTAGGTGCAGCTGGATATTGTTTGAGAAGGAGGGTGAGAAGGTGATGCCCTGAAGTTCCCAAAGTCAGGGGTGTGGGCTCAGGTCAGTGCCTCCTCTGCAGCCATCACTGAGCCATTAATGGTCAGAAGAAACTTTGTTTCCTCTCTTTTCTCAGGTCTGTCCTTGTTTCAACTGGTGTCATCAGCTGAGATTTTTTGGTTGGTGGGTTATTTCTCATGGTGTTGGGGGTAGAATTGTCCTTTCCATGCACATCACCTTTTCCCAGCTGGCAAGGAACAGCTGTTTTCCTGCCCCATGCTGGAGCTGCACAAGGAAAAAGAGGTTAAGAAGATTAAAATGCAATTTCAAGTAGTGTGAAAATAGATCTGTCAACCTGACCTATTTGCTTGAGGGTCTTTGGTCTGTGTTTGCTTGAGTTTTTTAAGGTGTCAGGAAAGATGCTGGAAAATAAATTAGATTTCATTTAGCTCAGAGTAACAATTAAAACTTGGAATGATCAGGGCCTGTTTAGGCAAATCAATTAAAAGATTGGCACATAAATTACATGTACCTTCATCTTCCACTCTTCCTGTCATGCTGGGAGAACTTCAGACCAGGACTTTTGAAGGTGAGGCCACTAATTCAGCATGTGCTCCCATCAGCCAATCCAACAACTGCCCTTCCTGTGTCCTGGGGACCTTCTTGGGCTGGTCCCTAACCTGGGATATTGTGGGCTTTTCCCTCAGGAGGTTTTCTCCTCCATCAGCTGAAGAGCTGATGATGGAGAAAACCTCCCAAGGGAGAGTTCCTCCAGCCTCTTTCATTTGAAGGAATTTCACTCTGCAGGAGTTCAAAGGAGCAGGCACATCCCATTCTCTGCTCACAGCCTTGAAGGAATCTGCTCATCCCACCCCAGAGGCTGTGGCTTTCCATCAGTGGGATAACCCTTGGGAAGGGCAGGCAGAAAGGTCAGAAGCCCTTGGGAGGTCCAGTCCCTATTTCACACTCTGTCAGCAAGGGTTTTAACAACTTTCACAACATACAAAGAAATGGGGAAAGAATTTTGGAAAGAATTGCTATTTAAAACAGAGAGAGCCTGGGGGGGACCGTGGGCACAGCACAGAAAATATTGGACACAGAAAGATGTTGGATACAACAGGACCCTTCAGACAACTGGACAAAGGCTGGAGGAGCCTGGAATGGGACAAAATCCAACCAAAACCGTTAAAGAGAAACTCCTGGTCTCAGCTGCAGCCCAGCAGCCGTGCAGGTGCTCAGTCTCTCAGGCTGTTCCCAACATCCTGGGCACACAGTGGGGCTCAGCAGCAGGCTTGGGAACAGCAGTGGCTGCTGTGGCATCCCAGCTGCAGCACTCATTACATCAAATACTGGTGATCCAAAGGGATGCAGGGAGCTCCCAGCCCCCAGCCCGCTGCCCATGTGCCAGCAGGTCACACTCCAGGCAGCCAACATCGGGTCTGTGACACCAAATGTGCTTGGGAGGGACTTGAGGGACCATCAACAAGGCCAAGGGAAGGCCCAGGGATTGAAATACTGAAGAGCAGCCAGGATGGCTCCCTAATAACGACCTCAAGGAGGGCCTGTCCTGCTCTGAAGGCTCTCTATTTGTGCTCCAGCTGTGGCTGAAGGAGAGCAGCAGCCACACAGCAGCTGGGAATGGTGATGGACAGGCCCATGGGATGGTTGGCAGTGTGGGGATCAGCCAGGGCTGTGTGACAGCACCCAGCATCACTGAGCTCCTGCTAGGGGGACCTCCCTGCCCACTCTGAGGGATTTCTTACCCCAGAGAAAGTTCTGTGCAAGGAGCTGCAGTGAAAGCAGGGATAAAACCTGCTTCTCCTCCGGTTCCAGGGCACAGGGCCTGCCCTGCTGTCCCTGCAGCAGCCGGGTTCCAGGGGCAGGACAGGCTCTCAGCCCTGCACTCCCAGCCCAGGCTGAGCTGGGTTTCAGCCCTGGAAATTCATGACATTTGTTTTTTTCACTTGAAAAATGCCCCAACGTGCCAAGTGCCCAGCTGAAAGGTGCTGTCACCCCTGGGACAAAGGCTTGTTGCCAGGGAGCAGCCTGAGGAGCCCATCACGGGGGGAGTGACTCCTGCCAGCTCCATTGCTGGCACCTGGTCCAGGCAGGGATGGAAAAGTAACAGCTGGAGAATCCCCACCATTCTTCCTTCATGAAAGACACAACGGGTAGTGAAGTTCATCTTTAATGCCAGAGAAAGAAAAGCTGAAATTGTTTAAAATGTGGAGTTTTGAACACTTTCATGTTCCTTTTTTTATTATTATTATTATTTTTACTTAAAAATATTGCCGAATGAGCATGTGGACCAGTTTCCACCCTGAACTGCTCATAGCTGGGAAGCTGAAACGCGGATAATAAGTCCAGAGGGACTTATTAATAATTTTTTCCCCCTTAGGAGAAAACGTCTTCTCAGGGTCTGGAGCTGGGGGGACACTGGGGGTGGGGAACACCGGGGGTCCCCGTCCCGCAGCCGCCGCCGCCGGTTTCGCAGCACCCTCTCCTGCTCCTAGGGCGGAACAGCAGCCGGGAAGGCTGCGAGACTCCCAGAAATTTCTTCTTCCGTCTCCACTGATCCTGTAAACGCTCCTCAGCGACCTTGAGCCCCACTTATCACTTTCGGGAGTACAGGCTGCTGAAAATGCAGGTGAAACTCTTTCTGGAGAGGCGATGGAGGGGGCTGCCCTCTGGAAACGATGCTGCTCCTGCAGGAAGGTTTTGGTTGGTATTTTTTTCAAAAAGTAAAAGCAGAGCTCAGGGTCCTCTCTCAGGTGTAATTCGTACAGGCTGTCAGGAATTTAATAAAGTAAAAACATTTAAAAACAACAAGAAAACAAAAACTAAACCAAGAAAAATACTAGGGCAGGCTTAGATTTTAAAAAGTATAGATAAATACTGCTTAAGAGCAGAAAGGAACAACTAATAGGGGCTAAAAAGTGTGGAGTCACTCAACTGGTGACAAAACTGTTGTTTTGGGACCAAGCAGTGACCAAAGAGGAAGGAAACTTTCCCTACCTCTGGGCAGTGCCCCTGCTTTGGTCCTGCAGTGGTCACAGTCACAGCTGCTCATTGTGATTTAAACCAGCCACGACTCTGCTCCAGCAGAAACCCTGGTGCTGCTGGAGGGGTGTGAAAAATGCTGTAAGGGAGACACAAGCAATGAAACAACCACCCGGAGCCTGGTTTCTGATGGGCCTGTGGGTGGATTCTCTGATGTCTACGGGAGATTCATTCCTGCAGCAATCCTTCCTCCAGGAGAGGCTTTAGCAGCCTCCTCCTCTTTCATCCAGCTGTTTGCAGTGACTCTGTAGCACTCTTACATTGCTCCAGCTGGGACCTTGCAGCACACTGAAGCAGCTCAGAAGTTCAAAAGGTGCAGACAGAGACTGACAGGTCTCTGGACCATCATGCACTGACCACACAAAACAGGTTTTCTTCAGAAGGAATGGTAAAAAGAAGAAAAAGCTGAAAGTGTTATAAATTCTCATCAGACAGAGAAAAAGCAATAGAATATGAAAGGGCAGAATAAGGGAGGGACCCCTGGAGTACCACTTAAGTAGTGCTGTGACATGGGAGATGTTGCACCTTCAAGCAGACAAAGCCAAACAAGGATGTGGGCTTGGAAAAAGGAATCAGAAGGCACAGAAAAAAAGGAGTCACTTAAACCAGCATGGAGAGGAGGAGGGAAGTGGGACAGCACCCAGTCTTGTGCTGGTGGTAGCAGAAAAGAGGAATCAAGGATTTTCTGGAAAACAGCATCAAAGCAGCAAATATCCAGGTAAGACTTTCCTGAAAGCCTGACAACCCCACTGGTGGTCATCTCACCCCATCCAGCACAGATTCCCAGCCCTCCTGCCCCCACATGGAGCATCTTGGAGCTCGATAACTGATTTTGTTCTGTATTTTCAGCTCACTGGTGGCTCTGAGCACCGGGTCTGGCAGGAAACCCCCCCTGTGGGTGTCAGGACCCGGCTGCCAGATGCTGTCACAGGGTTACTGAAGATTTCAGTGGACCCACATTTTCTGTGTAGAAATGCTGAGTCTATGACATTCCATGAAAGGTATCTCCCCCCTGCCTTTTCTTAGACATTTAGGATACTCCACGTTTACACTTCTGGACATGGGAAAGTAGAACAGAAGCAGATGCCCCAAAAGGGAAAGAACCTGCCACAGAAAATATCCTGCCCCTCTCTAGGTCCATAGCTCCGGGGCAGGAGCTTTATCATACAATAATGGAGCAGGTTTTTTATTCTGGCAAAGAGATGTGTCAATAAACCCCTCTTTGGTGTGATTTCTGCCAGCTGAGCTTTGATTCGTGTGGCCTCTGCAGCTACCTCGGGCACACAGCTACACAAAACACATGGATTTTGTTGCTAAGAGTTGAAAGCCTCAGTGTAGACAGAATTGACCCTTTCATAAATGCTGTCCTAATAAGAGCTGCCTTGCTCCAGCCAGGCTGCAGAACTGGGCAGCTCAAGCTGGGTTGCTCCTGATTAACTATTGACAGCCCAGATATGGAGATCGGGGAAACAATCCCACAAAATTACCTGGCAAAGGCAAGGAAAGAAGGAAGAAAGGCAAGGAAAAGGAGGGAAGATGGGACAGAAAATGTCCATCCTGTACAAGGGCAGGTGAATGCATCCTCCTTCATTCAACAGCGGCTTGCTGAGAACCAGAGCATGGCAGGAGTAGAGAGCTCAGAAAATTCCTTATAAACTGAGGATGTGCAGAGAGCAAGAATCCCCCCGAGTTTATCTGTTATTATTTTGAAAAGAAAACAAATGAAAATGGGTTTTATTATTAGAAGAGCCTGTCTGAGAAAGCCAAAGACCTCCTCAATACCTGCTTGCATTATTAAAGGGGATGAATCATTAAATGCACTTTGAGATGCAGTTGCAGGTATCAGGTTAAATCAATTCCCCAGAAAAAGAAGCATCGGCTGAGGGTCTTATTTTCAAGTGCTCTTCAGAGCAATTTCAAGGTGTGCAGGTCAGTTCTTCAGGAGGGCACCTGCTTCCCCTGACATCAATAGCCCCCTGCAGCACACAGATCTCAGGCCATGGGGAAAACTGCTGACTCCTGTGCATCCATGGAGGAGTCTGGAGCTGGGCTGGGGAGAAACAGCACTCTCTCTTTGTAATGGTGCTAAAGGAAATAAAAACAAGCCTCAACTCTCAGCAATAAGAGAATTAGCCTGACAGATGGCTTGCAGAAAAAGAAAAACTATCTCGGGCTTTGAGATTTGTGCTGACTGAGCCACAGAAAGGAACTATTGCAATTAGCATTTGTGCCAAGTAATTGAGGAGCATTGAGAGAACCAACCCAATTTGCCACCATTGTTGAGCCTTCGTCGTTCCTGATTTTGGGTGGGTTTTTTTTCCATTTTCCCTCAGTCACAAGTCTGGGGACAGACAAAGCACCACTTCGGTATTTGCCTTGTTTGGGCAGGCAGGTGGAGCTGGGCTGGGTGCTCATCCCATCTCCAGAGACAGCACAGCTTCCCCGGGAGCCCGGGCTGGCTCCTGCCTCGTTAGGCAGGTCCATCATGAAGCAAGCACTGTGATTCATCAATCTGGCTGAAGGCAGAGGGTCTGGAGCCCTATGGCCGTGTGCAGCTGTCATTTTTCATTGCTGTAATGAATTGCCAGCCCAGGCTCTCTCTGGGATGGAATTCCTGCCTCCACCTCCTGGGGAAATGCCTCCACACATGCTGCGAGCCACGACCCTGGCACCCATCATTTATCTGTCTCCTTCTCTTTGGAAATTAGCCTTGAAATGCCAGTGCTTCTCCTGCTTCACGTGTTTCTGGGCTTGGCAGCGCCCCAAGCCCCGGCACAGGGCACGTGGCAGTGGGGATCGACCCCAAACAGCCCCAACACTCCTCTCACTGCTCCCTACACACCAAACCTGCCCACAGAAAAAATGGGAAAACACTCTTCCATGCCGGTTATGTCCTTTCAGGGACAGAAGGTGGCAGACGAGTTTGCTCTGAGTGCCTGGAGAAGTAGCTGTGCCATTACTCGGAAGTTTAAGAACATCGAATTTCTGGGTGGCTCCCACCCCCCAGCCCAGGGCAGCAGCCCCACGGTTGCTCTCACTTTCCAGGAGTCTGGCACAGGCTCTGCTGTGGCACTGCTGGAAAAGCGGCACCTCACCCACAGCTGAGCTAAGCTGAGAAACAGGGCTGGGTTTGCTAAAGCCTGAGAATTTCTGTTGTGAAAAATATCTTGGTTATTTGTTAGCTTTTAGTGGCTAAGCTACAGGCATAGAAAAGAACATAGCAAATCAGGATTTAATAAAATCTTTCAATTTATCACATTTTTCTCAGTGTTTGGGTTTGTTTTTTTTGTGAGGTGCTCATATGGCCAGTACCCAAGAGACATCTGAGAACAGAGCAATGAAACTAATCCTGGCATGGCCCATGCAAGAAGCAATACAGGCAGGACAAATCTGGGTTTTATTCTTTTTTTTTCTTTCTTTTTTGGTTTTTTTTTCTCTGCATCTGTGCAGGACAGTAATTTTTTTCCCAGTGCAGAAAAAAAGAAGACATCACTCCCCCATGGATGGCTGCTCTAACTGCAGTACTCACAGCTTCACCTGCAGCATCACCTGCAGCAGAAGGGCTCATTAGCAGGAAAGGGCACAGTGGAGGCAGCACAGGAGGTGCCTCTCTCTGCCTGCTGCCTCCTCCAGCTCTGCTCAAAGCCCTGAGCTCAGCCAGGCTCAGGTACATGCTGTTCCCCTGAGCTGCTGCCTCCCTGTCCTGCTCAGCAGGTTTGCTCCCAGGCTCCTGTGGGGTTTGGCCCCTGTATTTTGTGCCATAAAGATGGGAAGTGTGGGGCTATAAAAGCTCTGCAGTGAGCATTGAGGCACCTGTGGACAGGGACCTGCCTCACTGGATGGAGGAGGGCAGTGGCTCAGGTAAGAGTCCTCCTCTCTGCTCTGGCATTGCTTCTTCCCAACTGAAATTTATCTTATTTTTAAACCTGATTTCCTTAGGAGCCTCTGCAGGCATCAGCAGAGGTCCCCTGCTTATGCCCAGCAGTGCTGAAAAACCTGCTGGGGCTGCAGTTTGAGTCTCAGGAGAGGCTTCTTGCCTAGAAAAAGAAGTTGCACTGGGGTAGCAAACCCTGGATCTTGTGGTCTCAGTTGCTGCAAGGTCCAGACTGTGCTGGAGTGTGTCATGGGCCTGAAGGGAAGGAAGAGGGTTTGTTGATGTGAAGCCTGTTGGCTTTAAAAGTCACATTTTAATGTTCTTGTCTTTAAAAATAGAAAAAAGCTCTCCTGATCAATCTATCTATCTATCTACCCCTACTTATGTATATATTTATATATTTATATATTAGAACCATGTGTGGGTAAAGACAAGAGATGTTGCACCCTGAGCAGGAGGAGGATGGGGGAGACAGGCCAGAGAAAATAATTACGGTCCCAGTGAGAAATACTTGAATCAAAGTACAAATGGGCTCCTCCAGGCCTCAGTCAGAGAATCCTGTGATGAGGTGGTTAACTCCTGAATTGATAAACCCCACTGCTAATTCCTGATCCATCTTTCACTGCAGCAGAGCTCATGCTGCAGTTGGGATTTTCGGCTTTCACCTAATTGTCAGGCTGCAGTTTGATGTTGCTCATCACCCATTTCCTCTGCTCTGAGAGGTCTAAACTGTTGGTCAAAAATCGTATCTCAGACAAAATCTAATTTTGAGGAGGGTTTGACTCAGCTCCCAAAACAGGGAATTTTTATCTCCCTAAACAGGGAATTTCAGGCTTCCAGGTGATGATGGTTGTGCTTTCCCTCTATATCAGAGTACTTTATTTGTTTATTTATGTCTTTATTAAATTCAGACGAAAGCCTTGAGCTTAGGGTAGAGCTGGATCCTTTGAGACCTGTGGTGGAGGTTTTTGACCAAAAGCCTTATTTTCCCAATACTTGATCTTAGTAGCACTCATTGACACTATGAACAAATAAAGGCGAGTAACAAGCCTCCCCTACCCAAGTCAGAACAATTATTGGTAGTTCCAAAATGTAAAATGAAAGAAAACTTTGCTATATTGTAACTTTAGAAAATGAGGAGTCCATGCTCTATCTAGAGACAAACAGGACAGCAGCAGGGGGGTATCTGCAATTCCATTCCCTGCTAATATCCAATTTAGAAGCAGCACCTTTAGCTGGGAATTGTTTTCAAATGAGTTGCAGGGGTGCTGGTAAAAAGAGCTGTATTACATTAATGTTCTCTTAAAGATTCAAAATTGTTACGCAACAAAAAATTATCAATTCATGCCACTTCTTTAATGGGCTTCCAAATGTACACTTTAAAAAAAAAAAAAAAAAAAGTGGATTGCAGAGTTTTCTTCCCAAGCTGTCAAGGCTTCTATGACGAGCAGCTTCAAAGCCATTTTTCTTTTCATATGCTTGTCTGGTGTGTCTAACTGAGCATGATTACTTTTTCCTAAATGAATAGATAATTTTACCTTATTTATAAGTAGAGCACCAGGAATTTTTTGTCTGTGACGTTCTTGAGCTGAATCTCAGGCTGGCTTAGAGTAATGCATGTTCATTATTTAATGAAATTTGTTTTGTGGGTTTTTTTCCTTCCACCTGGATTTGTTTCCGAGTCATATATTTTTGCCATAGAGCATTCAAACACACTTGAAATATAAATGAGGCAAGTAATGGCCCATTTCAATTGAAGTTTGCCATAATATGCAAGTAATCCTTCACAGGTCTCTGTTTTAGTAACAATGGTGATTAAAATGTCTCATTTTCTCCCTAGCCAAGGACTCTGGTTGGGTTTTGGGGTGTGACAATCATTAGCTACACAATAGCTTAACTCATTGTAAGTGCTGGGAGAAGGGCTCTTAGTGGGTGAGTTATTGATGTAAAACTGCTTTTCAGGCCACACGCTCACTTTCGGCCAAATTTCCAAGGCCCTCAATAAATAGGTTAAATGCTGAAAAAACCAAACTGACTCTTAAGTTGGTGAAATGTTTTCATGGCCTTGATGACCTGCAGTCCAAAGTTTGAGGTTTTGCCCCCCCAGCTTGGGCAGGTCTCTGAGCTTTTCCTGGGGCCGGCGGGGAGTGGGGGTTGGATGGAAGATAAGACTTTGACTTCCTGTGCCAACCTCACTGTGCATTGCCCAGTCCAGCAGCTGCCAGGCTGGCACTGATAGCAGAAGGCCCCTGAGATGATGTTGCCTTTGGAGAATGTGCCTGAAGGGTCAATGTGGGAAAAAAGA
Organism: Tichodroma muraria; assembly: GCA_013390105.1. NCBI lineage: Eukaryota > Metazoa > Chordata > Aves > Passeriformes > Sittidae > Tichodroma > Tichodroma muraria. The sequence goes on along the minus strand of WAAG01038897.1, from coordinate 46,770 downwards.
AGCACAAAATCTGCCTGTGGAGTCCAACGTCACCGGCAGGATGGCTCCTCGCTGCAGTGGCCAGCTCAGAAATGAGGGCAAGAGCCTCAGAGGAGGATGAATGACTACAGAGAGCTCAATCTCCAGCTTTTACAAGCAGCTGTGTCAGAACTTTTGCTAATGTCATGACTTTCCTGGAGCCTCAAACCTCTCAAAGCTGCCTTCCAGGAAACGCAGCTTCCTTTGTGACCCCAGAGGAGAAAAGAGGTTTTGAAGATGTTAAGAGGCTCAGCAGCTTCAGAGTGAATCTGTGAGGGCTTTGCATCACCTACAAACCCATTTTCCTTAGATCCCTGGCTTCTTTCAGGACTGTCAGGCTGTTTTGTGCTTAAGCTTTTTTCAGACCTTGCAGAGAGATCTCTGTGTCTCAGTGTATTGCTGTGAACACAGAGCAAAAGCTGGTTTGGAGCATGCTGGAAATGTGCACACACCTTTCCTGCAGCCCTGCCCAAGGGTTAGGTCTGGCAGGGGCTCTGCTGAGGGGTGTCCTAGCCAGCACTTGATTCTCCACTTGACTGAATGACAAATAAATATGGTTGACTTCAAGCTGCAGAATACAATGTCAACAGCGTGAGCTGCTTGGGGAAAATTGATTGAATATAATTGACATAATTCAATATATTGAATTATGTATCAAGCCAGAGATGTTCTGCATTTTGTGCCTGTTTTGTGAAGACAAAAAGATCACTCCAGGATCAGGGTGTGTGGCTGGGTGAGCACAGTCCCTCTGTGCTGAACACCCCATCCCTTCCCTGCTCTCTGAGCAGAGATGGAAAGAAAAAAGGAAGAAAAGCAAGACATGGATATTCCTGCTCCATCAGGGAAATTGGCTCTGAAAGTAAACAGCTACCCCAGGGAGGCAGGATTACATCCAAATCCTGGGAAAATAAATCACTCTGCAGCAAGTGCTTATCTGTAAGCCCTGATGGGGAGAGCCAGGCACCTCTTCCAACTCCCAGCTCTGCTGCAGCTTTGCAATGAGAACTTGAGCCTTGAAGGTACCTGGAGAGGCACATTTATAGGAAAAGCCCCAAAGCTGAGGGGTCTGAAGGAGAAAAACCTGTGGGTCCCCTGGAACTCCTGGAAGCCTCACATTCTTGCAGGAGAGATCAGCAGCCATCCTTTCCTTTTCCCAGAGCCACCAGCCCCAGGGTCAAGTGAGCTGCCATATTTCCTGCTTCTCCTCTCTTTTTTTGTTCTTCATGTGTCACTGCTGGCTGACTATTATGGAAATTATCATGGTCCTGGTACATGGTACGTGCATCACTGAGTTTGCAGAATTACCACTGGGATGAGCTGGCAAGTCACTCATGTGTTTGAGCTGGTAGTTTGGCTCCAAAATTGCTGTTATTTCTTAGGCTGCCATAAAAGAGAGGGTCTGCATGTACTCATGGCAGAGATGCAAAACTCCATCTTTCTCAGAACTCCCTACACATGGACCTGGTTAAGGGATGATCCTACATTCCCCTACAGAAATCCAGCGTTGTCTGTCTGCTGGTGGACGTGGGTCATGCCCTGGTCTCGTTCACACTGCTGTCAGCTGGGTGTAACCCCTCTGAAGCCAGAACATAAAATGCAGCTCCTTGCCACGTTTACATATTCTACTCCTTACAGCATAATTTGTCCTAGTTTTTTAAGCACTGAATGCCTTCGTAGGAATTTCATTACAGAGCGCAAGTTTTGTCAAGTGCATTCTGCTAGTTTTGCTGGAGGTTGCTAAGCATACGGGTTTTTTTCTGAATCCTTTGTACTGATGATTATATTTGCTCATGCCACACAAAAATTAAAATACAGCATGTAGGAAAATGCAGCTTAGTGTCGCATTCCTGGAAAAAAAGGTTGCTCTCGTAAGGGCAGAACTTTCTGTGCTAGGAAAACTATCTGTGGTGACTCTTGGGGATGAAAATGGGGACAATCTGAGGGTAATTTGGGGGACCTCAGCCTTCTTACCCAATGGCACAGCAGTCAGTGCTGATAATTGATTTCAACCCATCTGCAAGATGAACACCTGCTGTGCAATATGGCTCTGTAGGATTCATTCTCCCTACGTAGCTGGAGTAAAATCTCCAGTGTTGACCTGCAAGATTGGATGCCTGTCTGCTAAAATCTGAACCACATCCTACTGTGAAGTTAAGGGTTCTGCTGCGGTATATTTTAAACACACTGCCTTGACACTTCTGCATTTCTGTGGATTTTAATGGGCTTTTTTCTTTCTAAGGAAATTTAATTCCGTTACTAAATAATGCATTTGGCCTCCAACCTGCCTTGTGCTAATTACTCACGTGCTGAATGGGCTTTAAATCCTGTTTGGAAACACTATAGGGCTTATTGTCTTATTAAAAGCACCTAATGTGAGCCGTTCTTTTTAAGAATGCAATTGGTCCCTAATGAAACCAAACAGATAATGCAATAATTTTTCACTAAACTAATTATCAGAGCGGAAGATGCTAATGTGTTCCGCCAACTGTGTCCGTGTCTCCTCGCTTAATGTGCAGCATGGCCACGGCTGCTCAGCAAGACTTTACATCTCTGCAAGCACAAAAAGGAGGCTGAATTTAGCTCAGGCTGTTCTACCTCTGCCTGCACTTAGAGTTAATCAAATGGGTTTTCTTCCACAGAGGACTTGCAGGGACCTCATTTACATGGATTCCTGAGGGGGTTGGATTTCTGGGATTTCTGATTGCAAAGGTCCCAAGTACCCAATTCTCAAAAATTGCATTACTTCAACTGTGTTGGAAATGGAGGTACCCAAAGTCAATGGCCACTTGAAAATATCCGTGAGATGTTTCTTCAAGTGTCGAAATTGATCTCAGTGCACAAACATGGGATCCTGACCACATGTGTGTGCAGGGGTCAGCAAAGTGGTTACAGCACCAGGTCTGACAGAGCTCAAGGGGAGCTTGGACAATGCTCTTGGGTCTTGGTGTGGCTCTCGGAGATGGTCCTGTGCAGGGCAGGGAGATGGACTCAATGAGCCTTGTGGGTCCCTTCCACCTCAGCCTATTCTGTGATTCTGTGTATTACTGAGAATGACCTCTCATTTTCAATTAACTACAGTGTGTAACAAGGGTGGGCTTTAAAAAGTGACTAAACAAATACAGAGGCTGCAGAAAACTTGGCCTTAGATGTGCAAAGCCTGCAGAAAGCCCTGAGTGCTGAAAAATGTCCTTTCCTTGGAAGAAGAAAAAATGAAGAATGAAAGAAGGCAAGTGAAGTTTCACCTTGAGCAAATGCCACGTGTGCTTCCCTAGCTCTCCTCGGAGCAGGCTACATTGAAAACAGAATTGCAGCTTTGGAAAGGATTGGGATTTGCCTGTCTGATTGCTGTTACTTCCCAAAACAAATAAACAAAACACAATTATCTTTGAATGTTACCCAGGCTAATGTGTAGAACTGGCACTGGGGAGTAAGGAGAGTAGAGGACACCAGGCTGAAGTCATTAATTGGTAATGGAGTGTGTATATTTGTCAACAAGATGCTCTGCTTGGAGAGCTGAACAAAAAGAAAACAAGCTGCAGAAAAACAAATGCATACCAAGCCTTGTCACTGATATTTATTTAACAGCCTGTCACAAGCAGAAAACGCGGATCAAAGGTAGGAAAGGCAAGGAAGGAGCAGTTTGAGTCCAAGGCATCTGTTCTGCATTGCATCAGGGTTCACTTCTGGATCAGGGTACATTCTGCCACATCGTGTTACATCAAGCAAGTTGTGAAATGATGGAGCCTAATGCAGAGTGAGTGTTGGGAATGGGAAAGAAAACAACAACCCGTTGTTTTCTTATTCATTACTCGCCATGGGTTTGGGGGTTATCCAGGAACTGAGATGCTGTTTGAAGTGAGGCAGAGTTAAGATTGCCAGGCTGTGCTTAGTAAGAGAGCCCTGCAAATTGCTTATGGGATTTGATGTTGTCCTACCCTGGCTCCAGAACAAATCATGCTGGTAGGGGGTTTGGGTCTTCCTTTCTTAATCATTGGAAAAACCTTTAGAGAAGAACCCTTCAATCTAAAAAAAAAACAAATAAAATAATTATCTTCCTTCTTTCTAAGGTTTTTTTTTTTCCTTCTTAGTCTCAGACCATTTTACTGGCTGTATCTTCCTCTTTCTCAGCTTCTCAGGCTGATCCTGCCCCCTCAGTGGAAGTGCAGGGTGAGGTTCACTGCCTTTGTTTGGTGATGAAGGTTGTGGCATTGCGCTGCTCCGCTGGGAATGCTGCTGGAGAGATGCACATTTCCCCTCTGGCCACCTAAGCAGAGGTGACTGCTGGCCCCAAAGGACCAGCAGAGGTAACTGCCCTCTGATGTGTTTCTGCCCAAGCAAAGCGAACAGGAAGCTTAACTGGAAGAGAGGTGGGAACAGCTGAGGGTGCAGAGAGAAAATGCCAGTTGAAAAATAAGCATTGTTCAGCTATCAACATAATGAACGTGAAATTCAACGCATAATTTTCATGTCTTTGCATCAGAAAGCACTTTGGGAAGGGAATTGATTTGAATTATTGGAATTTCTTTCAAAAGCTTTACAAGTTTCCTTCCTAGCCAGCCCCAGTGCTAAGGAGATGAGTGATCAGCGAGAGAAATTGCCGCAAATAATGGAAGCAACCGGTTTATGATATTGTTCTGTGTCAAACAAAAGCACTGTGCACTGAGCAGTGTCTGAGCGTCGTTCCTCACACACTGAGCCCGTGTGCCTGCCCTGAGGATGACTCTGCAGGTCTGGCTGGCAGCAAGGAGCTGCTGTGGTGACTTTCCATGTCCCTCCCGGTGCTGATGGAGGCAGCGGCCACCGCGGCGGCCGGGGTTATTAATCACCTCCCCAGCTGCAGATCCTGCACCTCCCGGCCACGCTCGTGTGCAGGAAGTGTCGCCTCAGGATTAATGGGTATTGATGAGCTTGCTTAGCAGCCTCATCCCAGCTGGCACCGATCCCTGGGGACGCACAGCCTCCGGTGCTCGGGCGGGCCACAGAGCTCTGCTGGGCTGCGAGAGGGAAGTGAGGATGGGCTTGGGCCAGCCCTGCATTTCAGTTCGAGCCCCGTTCATGCTCTAAGTCCAGACCAGTGGCTCCAACACCCAGCTTTGGTCCAACATCCTCAGTTTCAGAAGCGTTTCTCGTGTTGCATTAAACCCCTGGCTTTGGCTAGGAGTCGCAGCAGCAGCGTGATCCACGTGCTGAGAGTGCCTCTGGAGACTCAGGCCGGGGATAATCACATCCTTTTCATTCTGCTAATAATTAACTATTAAAACAATTTACTAATGGATGTAGTGGCTTCTTTAAATGATGAATTGATATGATTTAACACAGCTAAGAGATATGGGCTTGATGCAAGTATTACTGAGTGCAAATCCAGCCTGCATTATAGCCTGTTGAGGTCAGAATCTATTAGCCATAATTCCTCTTAGCCTAAATTCCCTTCATCTATGGAATATGTTTTTCCTACAGAAATTATTCTAAAACTTTCAAAACCAGAACTGCATGTGCTGTTATCACAAGGCAATGTACGCTGTCATTCACTAAGTGGAGGAGAAGGCTGTTTATAAAAACTCTAACAAAAAAATGTAGTGTATATATATATAGTATAAAATATAATACAGTGTTACCTAATGCAATGAATTTATTGGATTTTTTTGTTAAAAGTGGATGAACCTTATGTGCCTGAATAGATGAAATTATATTTACTGGCAAGAGCTGAATAGTTTAATCAGAGTAATGGCTGTTAAATGAGTCTAACATCTATTAATTGAATATGGAACTAGTTTTACCTGATCCTTTCTTTTAAGAGGTTTCTTGTATTTACACAACATAACTGTCACAGGAAGTTTAATTAGATATCTGAGATTTCCCAGATCTTGTCAAATTAATTTCTGAACTCTTGACATTTCTGTGACAATACTGTCCTAATTCTACTTGTAGCATGTTCTTAAGACAACTCTAATAACTAACAGTCATGTCTGACAAAATAAAGACAAGCTGTTATTTCTCTCGAAGAGATGACAGTTCCATTTTTCAAAAGCCAAGGGAAGGCTGCTCACCGTTTTACTTCCTGCAGCAGCAAAATTTCTAGGTGTGGGACTGGCAAAACAAAGAGTTACTTGCTGTAGGTAAAGGGTTTTTCTTTGCATCCAACCATTGCGCTTGGATGGAAAGGTCAGGTGTGTCAGAGATGGTTAAGGCTTTGAAGAAGACAGATGTGTGTATGCAGAAAGAACATAAAGGGGATTGGAATAGCTTAAAGGAATAAGCAGAATTGGAAAGATCTGGGCTTTAAACTTGGTTCTGCTATTGAAGTCATTGTTAGTGCTCTCCCCAACTGAGGAAAAAATGTCTTGGGGGAAAAAAGCAGGAAAAAAAAGAAGTATTAAATGTATTTTTCTGGCTATCTGAGCTACTGGAATTATAACAGTGCAAATTACTCCAAGCTTTTAGCAATAGAGTGGAATCCATTTGACCTTTCTTTCCTCCCCAACCTTGTTTTGTCTTCAGCCCTGGGTCGGGACTGTGGGGACAGGTGCTGGCTGTGCTACAAAAGTGGGGGGGAACAAAACGGTGCCCGGCAGGCTCCAAGCCCAGAGAAGGCAGGAGAGAGAGTGCGTGTGCAGCTTGGACCTGGCTGTGCTCTTATTCTCAACCAGGCAGGTTTCTATACAGTCATTGAGCTGGGCTTGCTTAGAGGGCTTAGCAATCAGACCCTGCTGCCCATCCACAGAGGGAGGCAGTCCCTGTGGCCCCCCAGCCTGTCCCCACACCGTGTGACAGCCCAGCTGGCCCCAGGGTGGAGAGCAGCAAAACACTGTGCATCCCCAGCCCTGCGGGAGGGCTTTCCCCCACATTTGAAATATCTTTTTGCGCAGATGGCGTTGGAGCCCTCGCTCTGCCCGTCACCAAACCCACGAGGTCTGTGTGGGGTTTGCAGCTGAGTGCTGCCCGGGGAACCCTCACACCCTCCCCACCTCCACGAGGCTGCACGGAACTGTAAATAAAACATCACACTCCGTCTAAACAAGAAGAAAGCCCCCGCTACATCATCAGTTTATGGCAAAAGGGAATGGCTTCTGGCACTTTCCTCTGTGAGGCTGCAGTCTGGGGTGGCCGTGGGTGTCTGGCAGCAGCCAATGCTCATTAAATAATCCTGCCCGCCCCTGCTGCCCCGTTTGGTTTGTCTGCCTCCACGATGTTCCATCAGGGACTGATTTGGGAGATTGAAAAGCTTCTGCATCTTCTCATTACCCCTGCAATGTCCCCTCTGAGAGGGGATTGGAATTTCTGATCCCTCGCATGTAATTTTCACCGTGCCATATTTGCCACTTCTATTTATTTTCCATTTTAACGCTTGTAAGACTGGAATGGACTTTTTTATTATAGAGGCATTACTGTTATGGGGAAAAAGTCAACATCTGCCAGCTCTTGCAGTAGAGATACTGTGGGGTTTTTTTTTCTTCCTTGCTACCTAGAAACCATTGTGTTAACAGAGATCTTGCTGGAGTGCCTTCTTGTGAAAAATGTAAAAAAATCCTGTAAAAAGGTAAAAACATTTATGTTAGAAATGTTCACCTAATTAATGCAAAAAAAAAAGGGACCTGAGTGGGAATGGGGGCGGGGGGAGGGAAGGGACAGGAGGAGGATGGGGAAGTATCAGATGTTCATATTTTGGGTTTCTAAGTTCCATCTAAGAACATGTACATATTTCAAGAAAAGTGGGCACNAAAAAAAAAAAAAAGCACCAAAACCATTGAAGGCATGATTTTCCTCTGAAAAATAGAATTAAACAGGACAGTTTTAATGAGTTTAATCATGAAGTCTGACAGTAGATGTTGACCTGGTAATGGTTCTCTGCTATGAGAAAATGGGTTATTTACAACCGGAATCGCTGCTGCTATTTTTCATTCTACTAAGTAAATTATAGTAGAATTATTCACATGATGCCATTGTTGTGTGGAGCTCAGTGGAAAACTAATTCCTTTCAGCTTTTTGAAACCTCATCCTCATTTATTAATATTTTCCTCATAGATTACAAAAATAAAAAAATCTGGCTGCACCAACATACATGTGATGAACCTAAAAGACTTTCTAGAGATTTATCTATTGAATTTCCTGTGCACATGTTTAATGGATACACCACAAAACAGGACATCACTTATTTTTTAATTGAATTGAATAATTATTCAATTGCTTACTATATGTAAGGAATTATTTTCTCCATTAGCAGAGCTAAAAGCACATGGAAAAGCTGTAGGTGTGTTCCAGCCTTTCTTTGCACGGATCACTCAGAAAATAGTGTCTTTTTGATAGCAGTGGCAGTAACCATCCAATAACCTGCATTAGGAAGGCTCTAACACTTGGCAAGTGTTTTCTGTTCCTCCGTGTAAAATGTTTTGTCAAGGCTTTTCACAACTCTGGCTGCTGCAATTCCTTGTCTTGCTCCAGAGGTCATTTTCCTTTTGAGCTGATGAGGCTTTTCTCTCGGGCACAGCTCCTGTTTCCTGGGTGCTCTTTGGCAGCCCTTGCGAGCCGCGTTGTGCCGGGGCAGCGCCCCCTCCCCAGTGCCATCAGCTCGGGAGAGCACGCCTGGAATTGCCCTTTCCACACCCGGGATGGGGAAGCCGAAGCAGGAGCTCCTCATAGGCTGGCACCTCATGGGTTTGCCCACCACACCAGGGAATGGGGCTCTGCTGCTCCTCGGATAATCCAAGCTACCCTTGCACTTCCAGCTGATGGCAAATCAGCGCTTCCCTTGGGATGAGGGAAGTGTTGGGCTGAGCTCTCCCAGCCCTGGCACACCCCCGCCCATCCCAGCAGGAATGCTGCATCCCAGCATCCATCCCAGCACCCAGCTGGTGCTCAGCACCAGCATCCCTGAAGGGCTGTGAAACCCCACCAGAATCTCTTAACCTCTCCCACATTCTTCTAATTATTTTTCTGGGTAGAGTTTATTGATGGGGAACAGAGAAGGTCATGTTGGTTCAAGGTGTTTCTGAATTTTAATATTTTTTGACATTTTAAAGAGGTTTTTCTTTGGTGTTGCTTTTGATTTGTCTCATATATTGGCTGCTATAACAAAAGCCCTCTTACAGAATTTTCTGTATTTACAGTTTATTGATAAATGTCTATTGTAGAGCTCTTCCCCCACTCCCCAAAATAAATCCACACCACCATGGGGGAAGAATTTAAACACAACATACAGGTGCTTCCAGCTGGATGTACTTAATCACTGTGTTGAATATAGAAACTTCAGCTTAAGCTGTGCCAGGTTTAAACCCTTTTTACACATGGCATTAACAGGATGTAAAGTGTTACTTGCCCTACCAGCTTTTTCTCCAAAAATCATCAGGGTAAACATTGGGTCTTCTTGGAAAAAAGAAGGGGAGGAGAGGAAACCCCTGGGACCTTATGGTGATTAAATGCTGTCCCAGAGAGTTTATGGCTCAGCCACGGAGGAGGTGTTTGCTGAGTAAGTGTGCTGTGACCTGGCTCTGAGCAGACAGGCAGCATTTGAGGTGTGAAGAGAGATAAAAATCAATAAATACACCATTTACCATTTACTCAGCCCAAACAAAATACTTCATGGAGACATTGGTGTGGCTTTAAGAAGTGAGAGCGCAAATTACAGTTCCAGTGCAATGTGGACAGCAAGGCTTCATGGAATTCTGCTGGCTGTATTTACAGCTCATTTAAAATGCTGTGTTTTGTAATTATTGCTACAGCTTTTCTTTCTCTTCTTCTCACTACTTCTGTCACATAATGATCTGTGGAAAGGGGTTTCTGCCACTCCATGTACAGTTGCTAAATGAGGAAGAAGCGAATGGATTCTCCCAGCATTTATTCCATCTCAACTCATGAATTTGGTTTGGGTTTAAAGTTCTCTTGGCAAAACTTCCCCTTGAGTTCTTTTGTTTCTCACCTCCCACCTCCCCTCACTCTCTGATTTCTCTGTCTGGAAAAATAATTGCATTGAAAGTGGAGAAGAGCAATGGAATGAGGAATGTTTGTCAGGGACAGGCTTAAAGCCTCTCTGTTTAGACAAGCTCAGTCCAGCTAGGAGCCTCCCAGCAAAGTTCTGACTACCTGGTTCATCCATCTCCCAAGTGTGATTCTATGGAAAAACAGCTCTTCAGACCCCTGTTACAAACATCTGATCAGGAGCATGTTTCTGATAACTCTCAGCACCAGAGGCTGCAGTTCCAGATGATCCAAAAGGATTTCCTGGTCTTGTATAGAATAAAAGAGCCAGAGCACAGGGAAGAGTAGATAAACCCACTTGTGGCTGCTTGTTCTATCCCTGACCTCTCAGAAGTAGCAACTAGCTGTAATTTCACCTTATAATTTCATTTTTTAGCAGGCTGAATGTTTATAAAACTTTTTCAAGGGAGCTGTTGGAGTGTGCTCCTGAAAGACCATTTCTCTGGTGAATAATCGGCTAAAATTCTAATGAGAAAATCCTTTCAGTGGCCAACAGCCTTCCTACTCAAATGCTGCATTATCAGCTCCAAATTATTCAGACAGATCTGAGGAATTTACTTTAGGCAGCTTAGGAGATAAATTCAGTGCAGCAAGTTATCGTGATTGATTTAAGTATTTAGGACTTATCCTAAAAACCTGTTTCGCTCAATCTGCCTCCTAACACACTTCCACTGAAGCCCCTTTTCTCAGGTTAAAAAGCAGCCTGAGTGCAGCAATTTCCCTTTCGCTGGCCAGGGGTGATTCTCCTGTACCCTCTGGGGCTGTGGGTGATGCAGTGCTTCAGAGGCAAAGAGCTCTCCACCAGATTGCCTCATTTTTAACACTCCTGTGGCTCCAGCCACGCCACTCTACGGCACCTTCCCCCTTGGGTCTGAGAGGGAGCATTTGCTCCAAAGGGGATTTACATATTTCTCTTCTAAAGGCCATTAAAGAGACTAATGTTGCTTTGTTTGTGGGGAGATCAGCAGCTGGTGTCCAGGAGTGCTGGCAGGGTGAGCACAGGCGCTGTGGGCTCAGGGAGAGCCCTTGGAAATGCTATCCATCACCAGGACATCCCACTCCCTATTCCCTCGGGAATAGAACATCCCACTCCCTATTCCACCTCCCAGTCTAGCTCAGTTCATGTAGGGTTGTGTGGAGTAGCTCTGGGGGTGTGTTTGTGCAGCATAAACAGGTGCAGAGTTCTTAGAGGTGGCTCATAATGGGTGGAATGAAAGAATCTCACAGGCAGTTCTTTTTTCCCTCTCTCCAGCCTCCCCACCACTGCACTGTTTTCCCAAGGAGAATTCGTATTTCTGTCTGGATGTTGCCCTGAGAATGAACATAGCTCATTCCAGCAGTGCCTTGTCTGGGTGAACCCTCACTCAGCACATCTGTTTTTCCAACATTGAAAATACTGTGATTTTTTTTCACTGGCCTCTTAGCACGTTTCTTGTGCTAGAAACTCCCATAACGTCTCATCAGGACATTCCTCTCTAAGTCTTTTGAAGTATGATGAAAATCAAGACTCCTATTAACCACTTGCTCTTTATCCCCTTCCCTTTTTAACACTTTAAACACACAAATAACCTCTGCTCATGGATTTAACTCCTTCTCTCAGGTAATTTTTAATGTGCCATTTGCCACTGCAATGAATTTTGCCATGCTTAGGACAGGGACGAGAGGTAGGGCTTGAGACATGGAATTGCAGGGCAGGCAACAGGCACAGTGAACTTTAGGTCTGTGATACGTGTGTAATATTAGTTCATTCTGCAGCTGGATGTGAATGCTATTGATATTAAATATCTTACCAGGAGGGCTGAGTGCTTGAAGGACAAGCATTCATAATTTGCTTTGACATTTGACATGATCAAGCAAGTAAAGGAAAAATATTCCATTTCTCTATTGTCAAAAAGATAATGAGTTTCATAACTATTGGTATTATGGGAAAAATAGAGCCTATGTAGTGTAAAATGTGTGAGAGCTGCTATATATTCTTCTATAAATTGTGTATATTGTGTTCTTTTGTTGGCCCTATTCAAACACAGCATGCCTATCCTTTTTAATTTTCTGGTTTGCTGTGCAAGTCTCTAACAAAAAATATTTCTTTTTTTTAAATGAAAAAAGTTTTCTTCAGATTATTTATAGAAAGAGCAGTGCTGTCATCGAGTCTGTCTCATCATATCATTCTTGGGTATCAATTTCTAGGCTCAGATGACAAACCATAGCAGCTACTTTTCCAATAGCAGCATCTGGCTTCCTGGCAAACTCAAAATGCAGTTATCTGGAAAGCTTCAGAGTTGCTTCTGAGCACATTTTATTTATTAGAAAGCAGTTGTGTTGTTTTGCTTCCCATGACTAAGCCAAAGAATATTTAATATATTAAAAGGAATAATAGAATCTAGGCCAAGCTGTTGTCCCTCAAGTGGCAAGGAATGACAATATTTTTCCTTTAAGATGACCATTTGTTCAGCTCTGAAGGACAATCTGAAACTCTTTGCCGTCACTCCAGATGCTCTTTGAAAGGACTAAAGAAGAAATTCAGCCTTATAACGGCTCAAACTAAACTCAAGTTCATCCTTTCCTAGGCTGAACACTCTGAAATATGATGGTGACTTGTCTGACAGCCATGCTGGAGAAAGAAGACGCTCTGCAAAGAATGGGGTTCTCAGAGGTGAAAGACACAATGTCCTTGCAATTTATGATGAATTATGATAGAAGGAATATGTGGGTGCGTGGGTCAGGCTCTGTGCCATCTCTAAAAATGAGTGAATTCAGCCTTTGTTTCACTACAGAATTTATGAGATTGATCATTTGGATCCAGCTCTGCAAAGACCCCCTAAGGTAGTTCAGTAGCTATCACAATAATCTGCAATATCTGATCCAAAGTACAAGAAAATATGGTTCCAGGAACAATTTTAGTAATACTCCTTCTTAAACATACCTGTGACCCACTGACACCTTCTGCCGCATCCCAGCCTCTTCCGAGGTTCTGTGCTCAGGCTGGAGATGTGAAACTCTGCTGCTCATCTGGTGGTTTAACAAAATCCCACTAGTGCCCTGGGGATAAAAGGAGATTATCCAACACTGTACAAAATGGATGAAACATCCAGTTCTCCGTAGCATAATCTGAAGGAGGTTATTAAGGGGTTTTTCCCCCCCAATATCAGAATCAAATTAGGTAGGAAAGACAGCAAGACCCACAGAAGATGACAATCACCAATGATATAGATGTCCTTATAGTTTTAGGACTATAGCATTCCTAGATGTTAAAATTCATTCTCACATGCACAGAGCTAAAAGCTGAGAAAGAACAAGGGAGGATGAAATATCTGTTCCAGGCTTTGATGATGGTTAGGCTGTATCTACATCAAAAGCCCTATTTAATTGAAGTGATTATTTTCATTCTGAGAAAGAACTCTCTCAAGTTGTTCTTGAGCAATTTCCAAGAGTTTCTTTCAGTGAAATGCTAGTGTTATTTTTCTAGATGATAGATTAAAAAAAGCTAAGAAAACCTAATCTGTTAAACTCAATATGTTTGACACTTAGCAGCAGTAATGCTAAATGGTAACATCTTGCCGTTTTCTTCTGATACCAGTGGTGTCTCTGGGGCAGGATTTTATTAGTGACAGCTCTCATTGAATTCAGTTAAAGCCAAAGTTTTGTCTCCAAAGTAACTGTTATTCAGTTCAGAAATAAAATGATCAGGCACAAGATTTCATTTAAAGCTTTGAACACCAACGTCAAGGAATCAAAACAATTCTGTTTCAAGGTTCTGTTTCTCCAGGGTAAAAATTATTTCTGGGTTTGGACTCCTGTCCCTGCACATTGTTGTGCTGAATTACAGGCAGATGCCATGGGGCTTTCTCTTCTCATTGTCCTGAGCTTCTGTCTCTGGTCTGAGCTTGGAACAATTGGATCTTAATTCTGATTGAGGACGGAGGAGGCTACTGCAGTGCAAAACACCCTGCCAAGGCTCTCTGCTGCTACATTCAATGGCAGTTTTATAAGGCTGTACCATAAGCAAAGCCTGCAAATCAAAGGTGACACGGTGGGCAACCTGCGCTGCATGCAGTGGGTCAGAGAGATTTCCTGTTCAAGAAAAGACTACACGCTTTTCTGCTGTTGAAGAGTGTAAGCACTTTTGCCTTCCTTCCGCCACGAATGGAGATTATTCAATGGTTGGATTTAATGAATTCAAAATCCTTAGAAAATCACTAGAGCCAGACATCAATGTAAAATACTCCACCAGCTTTCTGTAGTGGAATATAATATTAGCTCTCCCACAATCTACTTCATGCATTTCAAAAGAATAGAGAACATTTTTAAACTAAAGAAGATAGCTTGGGCAGAAAATGATTGCCTGCCTTGGATGCCACTCTGTAACCCTTCAGGAGCCTGAGTTATTTCTCTCAGAGCAGGAGAAACAGAAACAGATGTCTTCTTTGCAAAAATGGGAGGGGGAGGAAGAGGAGCAAGATATTTATTAATAAATGCTGTTAATGTGCTGTTACCTTGCACAGTCAATAGGAGCGTTGCTGCAGGGCTGGTGGCTCCAAGCCTGTGGAAACCCTGGTGCTGTGTGTCCCCTTTCTGCTGGTGGAGGCTGCTGAGAACCCAGCAGAACCACCCTATGGAATGTCTGAAGTGGGAGTGCTCAAGAAGCAGGTTTCAGTGCCATGTGGAATCCCTGCTCTAGGTACAGCCCACCCAGCCCTTCCCCTCCCTCTGCTCCAGCCATAAGCATCTCTCCCAGCAATACTGTAATACAAATAAATAATATTAATTAAGGCTTGATAGGTTTGAAAAGCTATGGAAATAGCCTCTCTCCTGCTGTTTCAGTATCTCATTTCCCCACTCTGTCCAAACCCCCAAAGCCCAGAGGTGCAAACACGAGAAGTTTGTTGAACCTCATTAAACTTAAATGCCCAATCCAGTTTTTGAGAATGAGGTTTCACTCTGCTTTTGAGTTTACCTGATTTAATTCTTCCATCCCTAATGGAGACATTCATTTAGAAGGTGGTTTTTGCAAAGGCACTGATACACCTACAAACCATAACTGAAAAGAAAAGCATAATTTACATTTTTAAACCAAGCATCTGACTTTGGAGCTGTTCTATGTCTATAGGCTTCATGTCTGAGCAATTCACCGAGGTCTCTGTGAAATAAAGACCGGCTTTTAATTTGTATTTGCTTTTTTGCTCTCCTGTTTTTTTCCTGAAATGGACGAGCAGCTGAAAAGCCTCTCTGCGTTGGTATGCTGAGCACTGGAGTCACACAAGCACCTGCAGCCATCCACGCACTGCTCAGCAAGAGCACTGTATTTCTCGAGGTTTGTAGCTCTTGTCCTCCCACTCCCTAATTCATATACATAAAACTGGTGTGCTGCCACGTTCCCTCCACACAAATGCATTAGCTGATCAGGAAGCCTTCCCATTCATCTGGCTTGTCACTTGCATGAGGTGGAGGCAGGACTGACTTGTCAACTGGCGGTGATGAGAGTGAGGGGTGGAAGACAGGATAGCGCGACTAAAATGGTGTAGATATTTCTCCCCTTGGTTTTCCAAGGGAAAATATTTTCAGGTGCTGGATTGTCTCCACACCCTTCCAAACAGGAGCAAACCAGCAACCCAAATACTTGCCTACAACCTTCTCACATAATTAATCACAGAGTGAGGCTGCAGGAGGAAATCATGGCTAAACCCCCTTGATGGCTCTGCTGTAGCTCGCTGGCAATGTGGGCATCTTCTTGGAACTGCGATGCCTCATCCCCACTGTGTTTGGCACCGTTTCCACGGTGATTTCCAGGGCAGCCCGTGCAGCAGAAGGGAGGTATGAAGGACCCACCAAGAAAGGGCAGTGAAGGTGCAGAGCTTTGCACCTCTGGAGTGGGCAAGCCTCCCTGCTCTCCAGACAGATCCTGGCGTGCTGCAGGGTCGCGAGCCGACTTGGTTCACACTCACACCTTCGTCCCCTGTGAATTTTACAGAATGACAGAACGGTTTGGGTTGGAAGGGACCTTAAAGCCCATCTCGTTCCTTTAGACCAGGTAGCTCCAAGCCCCGTCCAACGGGCCTCGAGCGCTGCCCGGGATGGAACACGTCAGACGCGGCAGAGCCCGCTCAGACCGAAGGACCGGAGCGATGCTCGGCGGGCGCGCACCGGGGGCCGGGGCCGGGCTCTCCCCGGCGGGGCGGCGTCACGTCGGGGGTCGGGAGGCTCCGTGCCTCGTGTGCCCGCGGCCGGGCCGCCCCTCCCTCCCTGCCTGCCTCCCTCCGCCCGTGCCCGGTGCCTGCGCGGCCGGG